>WBNQ01033832.1:0-50431 GCA_013401375.1 Spizella passerina | reverse complement strand
GTGTGTGTGTGTTTGTGTTCAGTTCTTCAGATGTTCCAATGAGAAAATCATGCAAGACTCTTGTAAAACCAATAGGACTGACAGATTAGGTCCAAGTTCTCTCCATTCCTGCCATTTCACGAATGCCCAGGGGAGGAGGTGACCTGTCCTGTCTCTGGCACTGCCTGGAGGGAGCCTCCACCGATGGTGCGGAAGGACAGAAGGACAGACTGCACCCTCACCTCCTCAGGGCTCCTCTTGGGCATCCCCAGGGCAGCTGCAGCACAGAGGGCACCCAGCCCTCCATCTGAATCTCCACAAAGTGCAAATTCTCTTGAAGGTTTGTGCTTGGCAGGACGTCACTCAACTCCATGGGTTCAGTGGTTCTGCTGCTGTTTCTTTACAGCACAAGCAAACACTGCCAGCATTTGGAGCTTTGCTGTCTTTCTGTACCTTCCCTTTTCATCATACTGATCATTAGTTTGTACTTGTTGAGATTTTCAACTTTTGTCTCTAATTGCAGTGGTATAATGATATAATTGTTTGCCAGATCTCTTTTGTTTTAACTCAAATTTATATTCATTTAACCACAGCTTCTCTCAATTTCTTTTCAGCAAAATCCCTTTGTTTAGACTTGGGCCCAAACTATTTTTTTCCAGAAAAAAAGTAAATGAAAAGAAAAGAACTGGAAAAGAAATGGTCCTAACTGCCTCCTTTTGACAAAGGATAATTGGAAAATATTTCTTACTTTGCTGAAAGGTATCCAACTTTTTTTGAGAACTCCTTTTGATGTTGATGAACATTGAAGAGACAATTTTTATTCAACTTCATTCATATCCAGTCATTGCTCTTGTTTGTATGAGACACCCACTTGCTTGCAGAGCTCCAAAAGTGGTCATTATGAGGAAAAGCATTTTTTGAAATATTAATTAACTTAATTCTTTTAGTTATAAGAGAATATTTAAAACATATTGTAGTTTCCAGGTTTTTTTTTTCCCTCCTTTTCCTCACACAGTTTTTCCTTTTGGAAGAAATAAAGATATTTTTAATTTTTTTCAATTTTCTCTATTTTTCTATGCTAGAAGAAAACTTAAGGAGGGTTAGGAATTTTTACTTCATACAGAAAGATTTTTCTTGACAAACCAAATTTTAATTTGACTTCAGCATCTGTGAAAACCTTGACTAAATCCCCATATAAAGTGTCTGGATCAGATTTTAAAATTTCCCCCAAGAATATACCTTTAATTCATCAATACTCAGGTTTCAAGAAACATAGCATCACTTTGCCTACCTTACTTCAAACCAGAAAGTTGCGTGCAGACACATGGAAAATATTATTTCCAAAATGACACAGAACTGGAAAAACTTATCATTATTTACTCAGAGAATTTATCTTTTATCTTTAGCAGACAACAAATTTTGTTCCCATTCCCATTAATTTATACCTGTGTGAGGAAGAAACATAAATGTTCCAAAACAAAGCAGAATAAAAGGGGGGATTTGAACAACAGCTAAAAAGACAGATGAAACCATATAAAACAAATCCAGTTTTCATCTCCTCTAAATCTCTCTCATTCATGCCATACATCATTGGCTATGATCATCCCTTACACCCTGTGTTCCTTTTGGATTGTGAGGTGTGTAGGACTGGAACCTGTCTTTCAATTCTGCAGGCTAACATGGATATCAGTAATTCTGTATAAATATGGCCATGTGATTATGGCTGCCTCTGCATTCACAGCTGTGATTGGTGGTGGTCTCTGGCTTCTGTGAATACCTTGTGACTTTAGAAACAGCATCCAACAAACACCAACAGTTGAGGAAAACATTTCTCATTCACCTTGCCAGCTGGACAAATCCAGTTCCACCCTGCAGAGATGTTTGTAGACCCAGAGCAGCTATGGAAATATTATACAATAAGAAATATCCTTATAAATTGTAATCCATATGTATGTATAATAGCAAGTCCTTCGAGTGAAAATGCAAAATGGACAATTTCAGGTCATGAAGGAGAAAGTCAGTGGTGCTAAATACATAAAACTGAACCGTGAGGCCTGGGAATGTGACCCAATAAACCAATCATAAACCAGACAGACAGATAAGAAGGGCTTTTTTCTCAGAGCTCTGCAAATCACACAACTTAATCTTTGTAAGGGAGGGAAGTGTTGCAAATGCTGCCTAATATTTTTGTGAAGCTCATGTCCTGTGCAGAAAACCCTGGTTACCATGCTGAAATGATTAGAGTGATTGTACCATGAAATGGCTTGGATTTGCTCATCTGGCTTCAAGTTCAGAGGAATGACCAACAAGCTGACTTATGTTCTTAGCAGTGTAGACCCAGAAGGGTTCAAGCAGATGTTGCAGGCTTACTCCAGGCAAATACATGAAGTTTTGAGGTTTCTCTTAAGTGTTTGCTAATATCTACCACATTGCAAAGTCAAATGTCCTTTCTCAACAGAGCTGACTGTTCATAATACAATACAGATGATTTAATCTGTGGTTAGGACTTTCCATTTCTACTAGAGCTGTGTAAAGTCTGAGCTGCTCAAACTTACATTATACTGACATACAAACCAAAAAAAAAAAAGGAAAAAAAAGAAAAAAAAAAGAAAAAAAAGGAAAAAAAAGAAAAGAAGGTCAAAAATCCATGTCAGTCCCAAACTCTGAACCCATGATAGTTCACATATCTGTTGGGTTATGTAGTGATGCTGTGACCTTGTGCATGTCCATCTGCTACTGGACGTTGCTCCTTCAAGTCCATAACTGAATAAGATGGGAGTCTTATTTGGGACTCATATGAAAAATAAATGCTAACTTCTGACAATGAAAATATTATTTGCAATTAATTATCAGTTAAGTAGTTTTAATATGATCATTCTTTCAAAGTTTATTTAAATTCTCTTTGCAGACCTGACCATGTCGTAATCCTGAAGAGATTTTTTTGGGTTTTTTTTTTGGGGGGGTTTTTGGTTTTTTTTTTGTTTGGTTTTTATTTTGGTTTATTCCCAGAAAAGGGGTTTATTCAAAAAATGTGACGTTCCTGAAGAACTCAAAGGAGTCTCTTTTGATATTAGTGAGTGGTTTTGGACAAAAGCATCGGGTGATAAAAGATTTAGAAAATCCTGAACAATTTGTTTTGACATCTTTCAACAAAGGCATTTATTTGGTTTTGCTTGAAAAACTGTTTTTGATAATAAATGAAGACAGAAGACTGAGAGATTTGAATTGCACAAACAATACATTTTGTGTTTGAAGAAATACCTCTGCTGACAAAAAATGCATTCTGAGTTTCTGTTGGTTTAGCAAAATAAACAATGGGTTTTGGTTGACTGAAGATTATTTTCTTTTTTATTTTTTCTTTCAGTTTGGGCAGAGCATCAAGAAAAAAAATCATTAATTTCCTACATAGCACTGCTCCTGAGTAATTCCCAGAACGAGGCAGAACAAAACAAAGTTTATATCTTGGTTGAAACACTGGCCACTTTGAAATCAATGGCAGAATTCCCATTAATTTCATTGGGGTCAGGCTTTTACCTTCATCTTTAACTAACAGCTCAGTTTTCCTTCATTATAGATTGCAGAAGTGAAGGAGATTTCTTTTGGTTCAAATCACTGCTGGTGAGTCTGCCCCAAGAGAAACATGCAATACACACTTCTCATTTCTGTCCTAAAAGAACCCTGGGAAAATCACATTTCACCAACTTTTGTAACATATATGGGCATTTTCAAATGTATCTTAATGTCTTTGTCTATAGTAAACCCTGTTTAAGATGTTAATAATTTTTGACAAGCACTTCCCTTGTGTCTGGATTTTGAAAGGAAAACCTAGAGCATAAAATGGCCTTGTTCTAGTCATGCAGTGGATTGAAACCAGCAGAAGCTGATAGCAAACAGTCTTTTCTTAAATATAATTTTGTTTTGCTTTCCCGTGGATCTCTACTTTGCCTTCTGCTGTGAGCTGGCAGCACTATTTAAGACAGGGAAACAATCAAATTCAGAAATCTCCTTTAAATACTAATTTCTTATTGTAAGCTGTATTTTCTCTTTGAGATCCAAAAGCATGGCAAAAAAATTTGTCTTTAAAAGAGCCTTCAGAGATCTTTCTTTAGAGCATGGAGCAAAAGGGCCCCCAAAGTGGGAGTCTGCACCCTGGAGGGCCAGAGCAGCTATTTCTTGCTCCAGGGTAGCCCAGCATCATGCACTTCTAGTTCCTTCTGTTTATTGAGTCACTGGTGAGTCCTAGGAAAAATGCACTTTTCACCCCTGGATGAGAATAAAGCAGCAATAATTGGATAACTCTTTTATTTTTGTGCAGCTCTATGGCTGAAGCCTGTCTGGAGGTTTTTGAAAATTCAGCTATTTTTATGACAGAGCTGGGGATGCAATGACTTTTCTAGGTCTAAAAAGTCATCATATACCTCAAGCCACAGTAGCTGAGCACGTGATCTTTGTTATTGAAACTTGACTGTGTCCTGAGACCTCGGGTGCCAGTGTTGTGCGACTTCCTACCCTACAAAATACAGCTTGGTGAGAAAGTAAAAGTTAATGTGGTGAAGGGGATGTAGTGGGATTCATTTCATCCTAACCTAAACACCTACTGAGGGCCTGGCATCCCACCCTAGTCTGCAGTGACATTGCTGAGGAGATTGCACCGATGGCCATGAAGGCTGAGACTCCTTGCACTCATCTGGAACCTTCTGGGTGCTCTCTGAACTTGGGGACGATTTTTTCACCTTTGCTTTGTCTGCTGGCATTCTCAAAGTTAAAATTTAAATTAGCTGTAGGTATTTATTTAGTTTCCAATGTGTTACCCATATAACTCTGTTTTTTACCAATTTCTGCTGCAGTTATAGGTGTGTCATTCAGGCCTTGCCTGTACTGAACTTGGTTTTCATTTGCTCATGATAATATGTGTTTATGTTTTTAAGTAAAATCTCTTGCTGCTTGGAGATTCTCCAGGAAGGCAAAATTGATAACAGCATTTACCTTTAACCAAATTAGGAGCATAAGTTTCTAACACAGTGTTAAAAAAAACCCCATAAAACAAGGAAGCAAATAAAAATAATGTGAAGAGGAAGCGAAATTCTAACTTCATGTCAAGTGACAAAGATTCTGAATTTATGAAAACACAAGCATTATCTTCAGGCATAAATGCTAAGGCATAAGACATCCCATAATTAGAGAGAAAACAGTTACAGGAGTGAGCAGAACATTTCTTTACCGTGGCAAATTAAAGTAAGAATTTTAGCTTTGTGAGGAATCATTTGTAAATACATATGCACATCCCCTAGCACATGTTTCCTCCTCCCTTCCTGCTGGAGCAGCCTATCCCTCCTTGCCATTTTCTGTCAGGCTTTTCCTTTCGCTTGCCCTGGAAGCTGCAGCCCCGCCCTGCTCCCGCACCGGAGCGCACGGCGATGACACACATCTATTGCAAATGATCATTTTCCCTTCTGCCTCCCAGCTACAAACTCCCATCACGGTATACCCCATTTTAAATCTCCTCTTTATTGAGTTTCATCAGCATAAGGCCATTGTTAATACATCTGTTTGAAATAAAAAATAATTTCCCTGTGTCTGCCACCCTCTCTCCGCTGCAGAGTCACACCCCATCCCAGGTTCCAGCCATGATTAAGCAGCACACATGTGTTTCAAATAAAAGCTATCTTCTCTTCACACACCCCCCTCCCCCTCACAGCTGTAGAGTTCCCTACTGCATTATCCTCATTTGGAACTTTTCTGCCTTGCTTTCAGCCATGCTCTCTCATCAGCATTTTCCCTGTTATTTAGATTGTCTTATGCATGTGTTTAGCACCTTTCACCTCTGATGAGGCTCAAAAAATAATAACACTATCACAGTCTTCATTTTATACCAGGACACTCAGGTCTGCAGAGTTGGAGAAATTTGCTGCTTGCTCCAGAGTGCGTACAGAAGGCTTAGGGAATGGCATCTTGGATTCTCTGCTGGTGTAAAGCAGAGCTAGAAGTGCAGATCTTCAGGCTAATGGGCACATGACCTTGTGCTGGATTGCTCTCCCTCCCTTCTACACTTTTTGGAGACAGGTCTCTTTGGGAAGCATAACTTACCTGTGCTTTATATATAAGATTTATTGTGGGTTATGAACACAGTGGGTTTGAGACTTATAGGTACATCCTTTCATCTGTTTTTCAATGACCAGAGATAGTCTTACATTTGTGGAAGATCAGGGCATGGGCCCATCCTTGCTCCCATCTGCACAGCAGATGGTTAGTGCATGTCCCTGGTTTAACCCAGCAGGGCTCTGGGTTGTTACCCTGGCTGCTTGTGCCTCCAACTGCAATAATTCACACCCAAACTGTGTTTCAGTCTATGCTGCAAAAACTCTCAACACTGAAATACTTTCCCCTTCCTTTGCCTATGCTGCTATGAGCATAACCAGAACATGATGGTGCAGACAGCCCTTACACTTGCTGTATTTATATTGTATCCCAAAACTGGTATTGTCAGCCCCAGCTACTTAAAAATTATGAGTTTGTTCTCCAATGCATTGCCAACACAAAAGAACTAATTAGCAAGCAGTTGTGCTTGTTTGGCTTCTTGCCTTGAGCCAAGATTTTCAGCTTTCTTCTGTGACTGTAGTGTCTAGATATGTAAATAGATTTTTATTTCTTTTATAAATGAATGCTGGAATTCCAGTTTAATCTCCTGTTTTGAGAAGGTGATGTTTTAGGAAGGAATCACACCCTTTGTTGCTGGTATCACTAAATACTTAGTAATGCTGGGAACATGTTGCAAAACTTGCCTCCAAAGGAAAATTTGTGTCTATACCAGATAACATTCCACCAAAGTTAAAAGGTTCTGGTAATCTGTGTCACCTGTTAAGTGTCAGTATGTAAATGACAGCAAAAACAGTGAATTTCATTTTAAAATAATTTTCCACAGAAGAAAAAGAACCATGAAGAGGACAGTTATCTTGAAGTAGATAGGTAGAACCACAATATTAGAAACAATTTTTCTGTCAATATCGGTAGAAATGCCTGTGGTTTTCCTGATTTTGCTTTCATTTTATGACCTTCATGGCTGACAAACTCACTAGAATTGAAATATTTAAATATCGAAGAGCTGAATCTAGCGACAATTAATCTGATATAATGAAAAAATCTCAGAGCAACTCAGAAAACCTGTCCAAAAAATTGCAATAGTATTTCTGCAAAATACTATCTTGGTCCCTTGTAAAAATATTTAGCAATGATGAAGTTATAGAAAAAAAATATGGGGAAAAAAAATGAGGGAATGCTTGAATGAAAATATGTCATATTCTGGTTAAGACTCCAAACTGAAAGGCCACCAAAGGAGTTACTTTCAGTGTTGAAGCCTGTGTATATTTTCATAGATGGCTTCTGCATCTATTTGATTTCTGTAAACATGATAGGCCACAAAGGGAAAGAATATATAGAGAGAAATTGGATACAACAAAATCCCTTATTGGAGAAGTTAAAACTAGATAATTATTTTTTCTTTTATATAAAGTAGCAGTCTCCAGCCTGTGATGTGCTGGCCATTTTTTTCTTGTAAGACCATTTTGACATTGTGTGCTCACCAAAGGAGTTGAAAAGTCAGAACAAGGCTGTAGGGAGATTAGGGTGAGCTGCAGCTCAGCCCAGTCCTCTCCAACCCATTGCACAGAAAGCCTGAGTCAGTCCCAGGCAGCCTGATGAATGTCTGGAACCATCAGCACAAGTGGACTGGTGTAGATTGCTGGCCTGGAGAAACTGAAATAGATGTTGGGTTTATGGCATTGACTTGTAAAACACCAACAACAAAAAAACCCCAAACAACCAAGTAACAAACAACAGAGTAACAGTAGGTTCCATCCAAAAGAAAAAGAAAAAGAAAAAGGTATTGTTGGGAAAGTGGAATTTTGCTTCTACACATCATCATTATCATCACCATCATTATTATTATTAAAAAAGGAGGACCTTAAATATGGGACCTAACTTAAACTTTTTTCAGCTGGATTTGTCCCCAGGGCCTCAGTCAAACTGGATACTGAATTTGTCAGAATCAACAGACCTTGATTTACCTCTCTCATTTCTTCATGCTCTCCTGTTCAATTGACCTAGAATGCTAAAGGTGTCTCTGAGGGAATGTTATGATGTAAGAGAGACTGAAGTAAAACCTGAGATTTTTTATTTTATTGTTGTTCTTACTTCTATTGAAAGCTGTTAGACAAAAGCAAATGATAGGTAATTTCTACACTGAAGAGTTTACAACAGAAAATTCACTCCTGGATAATTTGTAATTTTCTGAGTGTTGGCCAAGATGAAAAGTTATTCTTTGGTGTAAAATAAGAAACAAGGCAAAGTTAATAATGACATTTCCCTTTGTTACTGCAAAGTAGGGAAAACTGTAGTTTTCCTGTTCAGCCTTGCTTTCTGCAGATTCTTGAAGTTCTCTGTGGACACAATTGAGTTTAAAGGAAAATGTGGCTTGAAATGTTACCCTTCCAAGTAAAATGTGTATTCCTCTGCATGTGTATTTCCTCAGCTCTGCCTCATGAAATCAGTACTCATGAGTGAACTCCTCAGAGCTCTCTTTATAACACTATAGAAAAGAAAATTGTGGGTTTGGCTCATGAGTTGTTAAGCGAGCTGTAGGTGCAAGGCCAAATACTTTTCTGACTTGGCCTCCTGCAAGGACTGAAATTTTCTTGGGATCGGATCAAAACACAAGTAAGCAAAGCAAGACTTGCAGAAGTTAGAAATTGTCTCCAACCATCTTTTATTTTTCACTGCTGGAAGTGGTACACCAGCAGGAACCTGGGATAGTACAAGTATACACTCTGACTTCCAAACCTCAGTGCAATTTTCAGGCCTGATGGTAGGAGTGCTTTATCTCAAATAACCACTCATCCCATTCCCTTGTTGGTTCTGCAGTAGAGTTGTGAGAAGCCACAATGTGCAGGCAAACACGTGTGTGCATCATGTAGGATGTGTGCTGCAGGCTCTGCCTGACCAGCAAGCATTTGGCAGCTATCAACCTTAACAGCTTCTCCTTCACAAGTCCAATGAAAGCCTTTTCTTTTGTACTCCCGCCGTAACTGTCAATGCAGTAAAGAGCTATCTATGCCTCCAAGCTTCAAGGCATGAATATTTTCATACTGAGCCCTATATTCCTATCCAGTTCATCCATATACATGTAACAGGTTTCATGCCTGGTTTATTCCATTCCTCCAGTGAAGTGGAAATATTTTACAGATTTTTCTCACAGTTGAGCTGTTCATGTGTTCTACAAAATGTGTGCTTTCTCTCTGGATCTGGTGATCACTAATGAGGGCTGAAGTGTTGCTGAAGCCTTTCTGCGCCTAGAATTACCCTACCAACCTATTTTCTTTGAACTAGTACTCCTCTGCCATGTTTTCTTAAAATTGGCTGGTCGTTCAAAAATTAGCTGTGGGAACAGACACACACAGAGTGTGATCAAACAAGAATTGTTGCCTTGGAAGACTGGACTAAAATGGCATCTCAGCATGCGACACACTCATCCTTCTTCCTGCATGGGATCAGCTATCCTGAGCCAGGACCATTCAAGCTATGTGCACCCAACCATTAGCAACAAAGCCACGTGGAAGGAACACTTTATGCAATAAAACATGGAATGTTCCAGTAATGTTTGGTCTTGTTGCTGTTTGTCTGTGCAATAGGTCCATTCTACCAGTTTCAAGTCTCTGTGGCCAAAAGCAAGGCAATTCTCACTCAAGCTTGTCACAAGAGATCTCCAGGCCGTTTCACACCCGAAGATTTAATGAGTCTTAGAAATTACATCACCTTTTTCAATTCTGTTTAAAAGTTATGCTTCTAATCAAAGGTAATCATTGTTCATTCTATAGTCAGTAAATAAATACTTCCAGAAGAGTCACTTATCCTGAGAGAAAAAAGTAGTGCTAAGAGCAGGCAGTGGCACATTTCAGACCAGTCAGACTCATCTGTGTCTCTCCAATGGCTGGAGAAAGACAGGTATGTGTTGAGATGAAATCTGGACCCGTTGGCTTCACTGGGAATATCTCGCGGCCTCTGGAGGTGAAGAGCTGTCCTCAGGTAACAAAGTCCACATGTTGAACTCCTTGCTGATTGTGTAATGCAGACACATGGCCAGCAGGGACCATGTCATGGCCATGAAAAATTCCTTTCTGTTTGTGAGAAAAATGAGGGTTTAAAAGAGATAGAAACTGAGTCATGTGGTTTAGTAGCTTTTCTCCTAGTAGGAAAATTAGGGGTATTGCCTCAGTGCTGCTTTGTTTTTTCTCTCCAAACCACGACCAATGGCCAATAACATCATCTTAAAAGCAGGAATTAGTGTGTCAAAACTGATCTTGCCTTAACTCTCCGTATGTTACTATGCACTGACGAGTGACAAACTGCGCAGAAAACACAGTCTCCATCTTCTCTGAAAAGGACTGCTGAAATATTTGACAAGCTTCAGTCAAACCAAGCTGTTTTCTTCATCTTGAAGCCAACTTGCCAAACAATCTTTTGACATTTTGTGGTATTTTACGTTGGATTCTTCAGTGTAAGAAGGTGTAAAAAAAGGTCAGTGTTAAGTTACACCAGAGACCTCTGCTATGTTGCCATAACAGCACCCCATGTTGGAGTTCTCAGTTTTTCAGCTGCTCATCAGAGCAATTCTCTGCCATAGCTGTGTAGTGTCTTAAAGATACGCCAGATATTAGATATGTTTGATACAAGGCAGCACCAGCATAGAGTCTTCTGAATGTATTTACCATGCACTTTTTAATACCTCAGCTCTGGTCCAATGGTTCATTTGTTCCAAATACTTTCAAACTACTGTAATGGTTTAGATTTTTTTCTTATTTTTCTGAAGAGTCTGTTTCTTTTCCCTCAAGCTTCAACTGGATCTGTTATATGCAGTTTTGTGATCTGATATCTATTGTGTTCTGAAACACTGTGAGAAATTTCCAAATACTCCCAGAAGCACAGACTAAAGGTCCCAGCTCCTGTCAGTGGGATAATTTATTACTGTGTTTGGTTCATCAAAATTAGGGTTCATGTCTCTATGTTCCCCCTACTCTCTCATTTCCCTTCCCTTCCCTTCACTATCTACCCTCTTTTGTTCCATGTGCTACCCCAGTAGCTCTCATCCACAACCTTAGAGGTCTCTCCATGCCACTTGTCTGCTTTTTCCAAAGGTTGCCAACCTTTTCCAGAGGACATCATTCATAACATTTTATAGGGAACAGCTGTTCCTTGAGAGTAAACCAGCTGCCTATCTAGACAGCTAAAATAAACACAGAATAAACCAATTGTCTAGAATAAACCAATGGTTTGTACCTTTGCAAATCACTTTTCTACCACCCAGGACTAGACAAAAGAGAGCCTGGGCTTTCTAGCACATCACTTCATCTTTCCTCTCACAGGACATTTTTACTTCTATTTGTTCATTGCATAAGTGAAAACAAACATCTTTCACTGCCCACCTCTAAGGTTATGATTTTCTCTCTCTCATAATTTTGTGGTTTTTTTCCCAAAATAAGGTGAAAAGAATTGCCAGCAAACCTGTTGAAGTCTAAGTTTCTAAAATTACTTAATACTGCTCCTGTTGCCAAAAAAATCCCCCATACTATGTTTGATTAGCTTGAATTTATAAATTGCAGACAGCTTGGTCTCAGTCTCATCTCTTGCAAGTCAGGCAGCCCTTCTGCAAACCCAAACCAGCAAAGTCCCTAACTCCTGAATGTAGGTGCACAGATAGAAGTTGGCTGTGCCACATTCAGCAGGGTGGTGTGAAGGTCTTGCTGTCATTGCAATTTGCCTGTACCTAGGTATCTCTTACCCTTTATTCAGTTTTACTTTGGGAAGGGTAGTGGTGGCACTGGTTAGGGATTGTCCTTTTCAATCCATTTGTACAGCATCTGTCATCACTTGGCTGCAACTGAAGGGCAGCTCCATTGTGTGGCTTAGCAGAAATTGGATTAGAAATGCAGAAATCCAAGTCCCTTTGACCTCTTTTCTGTACAGTAAGTTCTCATCAGATAGTTATTTTTGGTTCTTTTTTTTGGCATGAATTCAGGTGGAGCAGGACCAAGAGATGGGTGATGCTGAGACAAAGCCCATAACTGCTTAGCAACAGGAAAAAGAAGGACCTTCTTTTTGTGACCCTCGTTGTTACAACTACTTTGGGCTTCCTAGAGCTCAATGGAGATGTCTGGTTTTTAAATAAGAAAAGTTGTATTGACTTTCATTGATATCAGAGGAAGTGTCCTCCAAAGTGTCCCAAAGATCTCTTTGTTCAAGAAACAGGAACATTTATTTTGTCCAACCTTGTCCCAGCTACTGCCTCATGGTAAAAACATCTTATCTCTGCTCTGTCAGACTTCCCAACAAATGCAAAGTGAATTTCCACTCCAGGCAGGATTTCCTACGAAGCTGTTGACAAGATCTGCCCACTGCAATTTCTAGGGGAGCTGAAGGGCTTCTCTGAGCTGTCTGGGTCTGTGTGGCCTGGATGCCAGCTAGAATCAGTACAGTCTGAGGCTTCACATGGTAATTCTTCATTGCAGCTGCTACTCCTGTGTTGTCTCCTCCTGTGCTCTTGGATTCTTACCTGCCAAAGACTTTGCTCATATTCACTCAGAGCCTGTCTCCTTCCCCTCCTCCTCTAGTGCAGAAGACCAAGAGGAGGGAAAACTGGACCGTGTGGATAAATGCTCATCAGTGCATGGTACAGTAGCCACACTTCAATGTATTGAATAAATATCCTGTTGGTTCACACAGGATTAGAGAGAAGCTGCAAATAGAGAAGATAATCCTGACCTGCATTACCACTAATGTGGTAATTTCTCCATCACCATTCATCAGTCTGCTGGTAATTCATCAATGAATGGCCATGAAGTTCAGCTTTATATGTTATTTCAAGGCTTCTTGTCATAGGGGTCTCTAATGTGAGGATCAGGATTGGAGGATCTGTTTTAGGAGACCTTAACTCCAAGAGAGTCAAAGATGATTAAACACACTCTCCTATTTGTATGACTGACTTCTTCCAGTTCCCACAAATATTTGAGGAGCTATACAGGAGTATCTTGAGTTCAGCCATGACTTTTTCCAATTAAAGAATAATCTGAGCTCTATTCTGTCTTCACTTCAACACTTTTTGTTACATAGACCATCTCCTGATAGCCCAGAACTCTCCTAAACCCTCTGCTTTAGTTTTTGTCATTAAACATTTGCAGAAGAGATGTGATCAGCTCTCCATGAAAATCATTACTATGTCCATTGAATCAAGTCCCTCACAACTTCCAAGATTATTCCATGTATAAGTTAGTGCACTTATTATGCTTCATGTCAAAATAGATAGGATGTGAACAGTGAGTTTTGGGGTAACTTTTGTCAACTCTACTGATATATTTCTGACATTTTGGTCTTCAGTTTTAAAAACATGGCCCCAGATTTTCAGGAATGACCACAAGCTTAAAGAAACAGGAGTTTTTCAGAAGTGTGTATACATATATTTGATATCCAAGAGGAAAAGAACCCCATGTGGAATAAAACTAGTGAATTTACTGCAACTTCCCTCCAATTTCCTAACCAGCTGTGGACTTCTGCATCATCTTTGCAATTTTCCAAGAAACATCTTCCTTTTTAACAAGTCATTTGTAAAGAAATACAGTCAGACAATTTTTTCATCTCCCTTCCATTCTACTATTGTGTCAAAGTTTGAGGAATAAGCAAAAAGGAAGAAAATAAAAAAGGCAAAATGTGCCAGTGAGTTATTAATCTGTCTATTGCATGTTGCCAGTGAATGGGGAGTGTAATTATTTATTTTTTTTTAATTTGATCACCAGCACTTCCTTTTTACAGGAAGCAGAACTGGAAAGGAAACCCCTGTGAACCTTGTCAACATCCTAGGGTTCCTCCAGACTCTGGATGAGGATCTGAAGGGCTCTGCTGCTCTTCAGCCAAGCTGCTGAAGTGCAAAGGTCGCTCTGCTCTCCCTTGGGACTCATCTGTTTCCATCACATACACCGACAAGGCAGAGCAGTCTTTCAGCCTCAGACAAATGGCAGGAGGCCTAAGGAACAAAAATGTCAAAAAAAGAAAAAACTTGAGGCCCTATTCAGAAACGGGTGCTCTGGTCTAGAGGCACACAGACAGGCCACATTATCAAAGTGCATCCAGCTGCATGTCTGGCAGGGTGCTCATGTGGGCCACAATGTTGGATGTGCTGTCTGGCTTATTTGTCTTGGTCTGTTTCTGCTTTGTTCATTGAGGAAGCACCTTTTCTCTAGGGAATTCTGCCCTTAAATACTCCTGGCAACCTGTTCTCACAGTGCTCTTGCCTATGATTGCCAGCAGAGGTATGTTTAGCCCCAATCATGGGCAGTGCAGTCTTGCATGGATCAGAAATAACTTGGTTAGATATTTCCTGATGGGAAAAGTGGCAGAAAATGCTGAAGTTCTTCTCCCTTCTTCTGAACATGAGAGCCAAAAGACTTTTTGGACTACCCTGGTGTGTCTGACTATATCTGTCTTTTCTTCCCAATGTAAATTTTCACAGGGTATGCATGACAATAGTGGGGGTTATCCTGTCCCAAAACAAAGACTTACTGACCATCTTCAAATTACAGAATCATAGCATTGTGTAGGGTTCAAAAGACCTTTAAGATCATTCCAACCCCTAACCCTGCCCTGCCAAGTCCACCACTAAACCATGTCCACTAGTGCCACATCTGCGTGTCTTTCAAACAGCTCCAGTGATGTTGATTCTGTCACTGCCCTGGGCAGCCTGTCCCAGTGCCTGGCCATCAGTGTGCCCCATATCTAATCTAAACCTGCCCTGGCACAACTTGAAACAACTTTCTCTTGTCTTGTCCTTTGTTACCTGGCAGAAGACACCAACCCCACCTGGCTGCAGCCTCCTTTCAGGGAGTTGTAGAGAGTGAGAAGGTCTCCCTTGAGCCTCCCTTTCTCCAGGACAAACACCCCCAGCTCCCTCAGCCACTCTTTGTAGGACTTGTGCTCCAGACCCTTCACCAGTTTTGTTTCCATTCTCTGGACTTGCCAAAGCCCCTCAAAGTCCTTCTTCTAGTGAGGGACACAGAACTGGACAATGGGATTCAAGGTGTGGCCTCACCAGTGCTCAGCACAGGGGGACAATCCCTGCCCTGGTCCTGCACTGTTTTTTTTCTGAAGTTGTATTGCTTTTTCCATCAATCTCTCTTCAAGCTCTGGATGTAGGGTTGGTGTTTTATGAAATTCAAGAGTTTTTCCTCATCTCTGTATAGAAGACCTAAATACAGATCTCAAATGCTGTCACCAGAACAATTTCTCTGAAAGGACATGCACAGCAAGTCAATAAGCTTGATGTGAGATACCAGCAGATGCATCAGATATGACTGCAGAAGCAAAATGGGATCATAATTTGGCAAAACTTTGTATGGTCCTCAGGATGTCTGCATTCATGTGTGACCATATAAATCACAGAGCTATAAATGCCATGTGCTTTTTTTTCTCAATCCTTAGAAAAATACATTGGATCAACTAACAAAACTTATTTTTAGCTTCAATAAACTTTGCTCCCTCCTTTATCATGTCCTGCAGCAAAATTTCTTGCTGTTTGAGAAAAAAACCTGATTTATTTAAAGGAAGGTCAAAGGCTTTTTATGCAATTTGAATCTCTTCTTATGGTTTAAATATATGCATAATAAATAGACTGCTGGCACTTCTAAGTTGTGCAAGACTTCTGGCTAATAAAGGGCTCTGGATCTATTCACAGCTATCAAATATACCTCTATTAGATCCCCACCTGAAAAATAATACCCTGTTCAACGTACCCTTACACTATATCACTCCACTAAAATATGTGCTGACAAGATGTTAATTTGAAATGCATCTGAAACCAGAGAACAATGCTCTTAAGGAGTACTTCTATGTTTGTAGCAAGAGTATCTTCTAAAACAAAAAATTTCTTAAACATGCTCCAAACCTAGATTACTCTCTACCCAACAAGGCCCTCAACAAGGACCTGGTTCACCACTGGAGCAGGTGCCCTGGGAGTCCCACCCTTGGAGTTTGCAGCCATGGCCTGGATATCAAGTCCTGGACAAGACCCTGGAAGTTAGCTCTGCCTTGGAGAGGGTATCGGCCTAGATGATCTCCTGATGTCTCTTCCAACTAAATTTTGCTAAGAATTCATAAGAACAAAGTTGTAAAATTAACTTAATTAGTAATTTAAAAATTACTAATGCTAAAAATTTCTGAAAATGCAATTCTTATTTTGAGGGGAGGTTTTTTCTTTGTTTCACACTCCTTTCTCTAACATCTCTATTAAGTTTAACTTCTAAGTCGCAGGAACCACATATTTTCCTTTATGATGCTACAATAAAATACCTGATGGGATGTAGACAGATAATGGGGAGCAGCTGCCATGCTCTGTTGGTCTTGAGTAGCTGCTGTGTTTGCCCTCAGACAGGTGGAAATTCCCTGGAGTTCATCAAATATTCAGGGCAAAGACTGATGACAGATCTAACAGTCAGGAAAGAGTTTTTCTTTAATTTGGCCCACTGGAGTGTCTTTTTAAAAAACAATTCAAGAGGCAGACACTATGGAATGAGTTACCTCCTCTTATAGTTATAACCAACCCTTTTCCACCCACAAGGAGAAATTAAATATGGGTGCATGTAAGTGAAAAAAACCCCTGTTTACTCACAAGCAAAACAGCAAGAGAGGAAAAATAACAGTAAATAATTGCTAGGTACAAAACTGCTAAATCTCACAGAAAGCCCCAGGGGAAAAGAGAAACCCTTGAGAGATGGGCCTGTGGGAACCCATGAAGTTATAAAGGCCAAGTGCAAGGCGCTGCGCCTGGGTCAGGGCAATCCCAAGTACGGATACAGGCTGGGCAGAGAACGGAGTGAGAGCAGCCCTGAGGAGAAGGACTTGGGGGTGCTGGTGGGTGAAGCTCAACATGACCTGGCAATGTGCTCTTGGAAGCCCAGAAATCCACCTGTGTCCTGGGCTGCATCAAAAGCCTTGTGGCCAACAGGCTGAGAAGGGATTTCTACCCCTCTGCTCTCCCTTGTGAGACCCAGCTGGGGTACCACACCCAGCTCTGGGGCTCCCAGCATAAGGAATGCAAGGACCTGTTGGAGTGAGTGCAGAGTAGGACTACAAAGATGGTCAGAGAGTCGGAACAAGAAATTCTTGACTCAGAGGGTGATGATACAGTGCAACAGGTCGCCAGAGAAGTTGCATCCCTGGAAGCGTTCTTGGCCAGGTGGGACAGAGATATGAGCAGCCTGGTCTAGTGGAACACGTCCTTGCCTGTGGCAGGGGAGACTGGAACTGGATGACCTTCGAAGGTGCCTTCCCACCCAAACCATTCCATGATTCTGTGACTTGATGGTGCAACACAAACCCCCTCGCTGTCTGGCAGTACTCTGAGCAAATTCCTTTGACCCCTTTGCTCAGGGTGAATCTTCTGTGCCCGGCACGGCGCGGAGCCGCTCCCGGGGCCCGGCTGAGGAGTGCGGGGATGCGGAGGGAGAGGAGGGAGCGGAGTGTGGGGATGGGGGAACGGGGATGCGGAGTGCAGGGATAGGGGGACGGGAGGTGCGGTGTGCGGGAATGGGGGAATGGGGGGTGCGGAGTGCGGGGATGCAGAGCTGCCCTCGGGACACAGGGAGCGGTGTGCGGGGAGGGGGAATGGGGGGTGCGGTGTGCGGGGACGGAGGAACGGGGGCTGCGAGGTGCGGGGCGCGGGGCCGCGCTCTGTGTGGAGCCACGGCGGGGCGCGGTTGCCCGCAGAACGGAGCTCGTCCCTCCCCCGCCCGCCCCCTCCGAGAGGAACGCATGTGATCCTTTTTTGTTCATTGCCATAGAAACGGAGCAAAGCAAAGGGTAAATATACGGACAATGGCTAAAGACAATTTTAATTTTCATCCCCGCTGAAATGTCACAGGTTTGTAGCGCGCCGCCGCTGTAACCGGAGCCGGCATCTGCAGCCCGGCGGGCGAGCTGGTCCCCGAAGCCGGAGGAATACAAGTCCTTCATTATTGCCAAGTGGGATCAGAGCACGTAGGTCTGTTTAGACACTGCGAAGCATTGTGAGAGGGCTCTCTTCAGGGACAGCCATAAAAGCCTCCTTCTTCCTCCCGCTAGAAAAGAGCAGCTGTATTCTTCTTACGTGGACCCCGCCGAAGGTTGCCCTGTCTCTCCACTGCGAGAGTTTCGGGTCAGCGCGGAAAAGCAAACTTCATTTCTGTCTGAAATGAAGTCAAGTCTGATCAGGGTTTCCCAGTGCAGGGCTGTGCTTTGGGTGGGAGCTGCGCTCACCTCTGTGCTCGGGAGAGCTGCTGGGGAAGGTTTCTGAGGTTCTGAATTGTTTGTCTGACAAATATTTTGGCAGCTGTAAACTAGCTTTACAGTAAAATCCTGAGCAGTCCTAAAGATTAGGGTATTTCAGGCTATTAATTACCTGTTAATGGCCACTCCCAACACCTTTGACATTAAATTAAAACCATAACCACTGCTTGTTAAAAAGGAGAGATAGGCCACTTTACAGTGCCAGCACTCCCAGTTTTGCATCTGGTGCTCAGTCTAGTTTTCCCTCTTCAAAACCTGTGACAAAGTGCTCAATCAGTGATATAAATAAGCGGGACTGAATTGGTTATTTTATAGGTACATGAGTGCCTCATTAATTGCTGAGTGTTACAGATGTGAACAGGGTGCTCTAAACTGTTTACCAGCTGGTTCTTGGAAATGAGACTTCCTGGATGACTTTCCTGTTGAGATATGCTGCCCCTCCTTGTAATTCCCGTGGTGGTTCCTGCTTCCCGGCAAGACCAAACTCCCCATTCACACACAGGATCATTGCTGGCGCTGCCGCTGGAGCTGCCAGAAGAGCTCTGCTCAGGGGCCTGGAGGATATGGATTGCTCTGTGCAATTTCCCAGCGTGAGCCTGCTCATGACACTCAGCACCCAGAAATGTGAGCCTCGCTGGGCAAACCCAGGAGCACGCAGACTGCTCGGCTGCATCTGCAGCTGGGGTGACCTTTCCTGAAAGGACAGATTGGCTTTGAGTCAGGCTGGGAGTCAGCATTCTGCTGGATTTCTGTTAATTGTATTAATTGCAGCGGTCTCTGCTTGGCACTGCTTTCCTTGGAAACCTGTGTGTGCTCACAGACAGAAATCTTGGCACATGAAGGCTGAATCTTCTGGTTGGATTTGAGAAGGGGGAGGAGGGGGACAGGAGGGACTGACCAGCTGGGCTCCTTTCAGCACAGTCGGGAAATTCAGAGTTGCTTCTGCTGCATTCCAGTACCACAGTGCTGTGTTACACAGGCTTCTTGCTGCTAATTAAATATTTAACATACATGTGAAGTAAGACAAAAGGAGGCAGGGAAAAACCAACTACCCACATGTGAGTGTATAGGGAAAAGCAATCCTGTATTGGCATGGAGAGAAATTAGAATGTTTGAGAAGTCTTTTTGTCTTCAAAACCTTATGGTTCTGCATTCATTTGTGACGGTCCATTTCAGATACACAGAGAGCAAATGTGATGCTTTGTGCCAACATCCCTGATACACCGTGTTCATATGAATGTGAGGCACATTCTGACTATTACTTATCGTAATGCATAACAGTGGCCAAGTGCCTTCTTCATTTATGGTTTCCTGGTATGAAAAGCATACAGTTACTATCAGATGTTCCCAGAAGGAAAAATTATATGGAAAATTACTGCAAAAATAGTCTGTGCATTAAACAACCTGATCAGTTCTCCAGTGCTGTGCCGTGAGATGGCATTTTTTCCTACTCAGACTCACTTATGAATTACAAGAAAAAAATAAAAGGATATTATGCTGTCAAGGCATAAAAATTTCTCTCCAAGTTCACAAAGATTTTAGGAGAATATCCAGGAGCTATGTTTGCAATTAATAATATAAATTGATTTTTAATACCTCAATATAGAACCAGAAATCCTTATTGTAGTCTGTTGTATGAGCTTTTGTTTCTGTTGAATTTTTTTTCTGAGAAAATTGTAAAACAGTATTTACAAAGATTTAAAAAATAATCTACAAAAAAAATTAGCATTACTCTCCTGTTTCTATACAAGGTTGAATGCCTGGTAAAATACCAGATGAGCCCAGCTGTTTCAAAGCACTTTAATTCACTTTTAAACAAGATACTCACATCTTCATTGCATATACTGAATGAATGCAAAAGTTGAGTTTAACAGGGTCAGACTGACGTTCCCTGATCCCTCAGGGAATCTTTGTCTAATTGTGTATGGACCATGACAGAAGTCTCTTAAGATATTTGTTCAGATCTCTCATATGAAATATCCCTCTTTCTCTCAAACAAGTAAATCTCTGATTTTAGGGCATAAAAATATATGTCTGTAGATTAAACCCTGGTTTCCTGGTAAAACAAACCATGCATAAACCTCTGAAGGATTTTGGCAAGTAATTGAAATCTTTCAAACAAGCAACTGAATTGAAGAAAATCCCTTGGTGATGTAAACTGAGCTCTCTGGAGGTCAGTAGAACAGGGGCTTCCTGTAGGAGAGGGCTTGAGCAGTGCTCCCAAGATCTCTGCAAATTCATTCAGGCAAAGGCAAAAAGGTCTTTCCCTAAAAGTGCTCCTCACTCTTCAGCTCCTCACTTCTATCAGGAGCTGTGGCAACATGGAAACTTAAAACTGCTGAAAACAGAGCACATGGGCCTGAATGGAAAAGAAAAAGAAAAGAAGGCAGATCCCTCCATTTGACTTGGCTTAGGCTTCTGGAGGACATTTGACTGTCATGGACACGTTCATTCTGCAATATTTCTCTTAGCTCAGTCATTGCTATACCAGCATGGCATTGTGTCATTTGCAAAGCTGTGCTGCAGTCTCTAATGGCTTTCACTTATTTCAACATCCTTAATTCTTCTAGGCTCTTCTGAAGCAGCCATTTGAATAATTTCTCAGGTGTATAGAGCTACCACTCACTTTAGTTCTACTCCATTCCATATTTCTCAATGTTTCTTTCTCACTGAAATCACTACATCCTAATGAATTACCATGCATTTTCAGAATGGCACTGCTGTGTTGATCTGGAGTTTGCCCCCTGCATCTTTGGGAATGCAGGGCTGCAAGGTTGCTGTGTCTAGTACATGCATTCCCTTTCCGTGGCTGCCAAGCAATTAGATTTGTAAAGAGCTTTTTATTTTTAATTTATTCATTTTGTTTGCATTGACATTTATTTTGGACTCTGTTGCCATGGCAAGTTAAAATGGATGATTCCTCCAGTAGCCTGTCAGTTTGTTTCCAGAAATTTGTCTCTATCTCTACAAAGTAATTATTTTTGCTGGCATCCATCACCCTTCACTAGTTTTCAGATGGACTTGATGTCTCTTTCTCTCAGCATGAGGGCTTTTGTATGCCTGCCATTGCAAGAATTTTGTTGTTGTTGTTGTTGTTGTTGTTGCTACTTTTGCCTTTCATCTGGTGCAGCATCCTCACAAACCTCCAAAATCTCGCACTCTCTAAATCCCAACACTTGTGTTTCCTGCTTTTTCAAATCATGGCTCTATAAATGGCAGTTTCCAAAATGGTTTTTGTCACTTTTGATATTTTCTTGTCTACAGGAATATTTCAACAACCAAGGAATGTCTATGACAAATTGAAATCAGCATTCTCTCAGGAATTGGTGCAGATATTGGCTCTTGGCATTGGTCGCTTCAACTGCCTGCTCCAAAAAGCTTTAGTCTGCGTGTACCATAACAAAGCACCCAACTTTTTGAGAATCAAACTAGTATCAGTTGCCATCAGCTCTAGTTTTCAGTTATTAAAAACATACTACTAAAATATATACCTTAATAGATAAATCATATATAGATAAAAAGGCAATATTTCCTCTCTCTTGCAGCATTGACCTGTCTTTTCCCATTTAGCGAAGCTCTCCCTTATCATTCTCAAACTTTTCTTACTGCAGAAGGGTGCGAACCCTCACTTTGGGGTATTTGGAAAGGCTTTTTATGCACAGCCCTGTTAGATTCATTTTTCTGCTCATTGAAACCTTAAGCCTCTCAGTGTCTGTAATTTTGAAGTACCAGCAGGCTCAGCCACGTATGATGACACAGAGACTGAATATTAATCAGCATTTTGCTCATGCCACAGTGATTTATGGCTGTTTTGCCATGTGCATCTGCCACATTGCACTGGAGGCAGTTTGCTTTTAAGCCCATTGATAAAATGGTTTATGGCAATGACAGTGACAATTGGCCCTTGAGAGATACATCTATATTAAAAAACCAAGTAATGCCAGCGAAAACTCCCAGGCACTGAGGCTGACAGTCTCTAAAACTAAATTCATTTAATTTAATTCACCACGAGGAATACAGTGGCTCTGACAGCCCACCCCTGTCAGAGGGTCCTGCCCCCTCTGGCTTCACCTCTCCTGTTTCTCCCCCAGCCCCTTCCTCAGCCGTGGCTGCTCCTCATCAGCGCCCGGCTGCCGGCTCAGCCCAGCTCCCACATCCTCCCTGCAGCCACCCCAGCTTTTGTTCATCAGGCAGGCAAAAATTTAACACCCATCCTGCTGAAAGTAGCCTGCTGATTTCAGAGGGAGCAGGATGTTGCCAAAGTAGTTTGATTATTCACTTCGAGTAATATTTTTATTTTTTAACAAAGGTGTTTACTTTCCAAACAAAGACCATTGGCTAAGCCATGGCAACGAGAGTGTCTGTGTAGCCAGCAAACACTTATTATGTGGGTGGGTGGTTTGGATGGTCTTGAATACATAATTAAATTTGTTTTCCTTTCAGCTCCCTGTGGTGTGTTATTTTTTTATATTTAAAAGTTATCCCATCTTGAAGACAACTGTTTTTTTATTATTAAAAGGACAGTTTAAATGCACTTAGTAAAACCAAGTCTCTTTCCTTTTATGTCTCAATCTTTTTCCAACTAAAGAAGTCCTTTAGTGCCTACGATCAGCTTCTGCAGACAAAATGTTTCTCTAAATATTTTCTAAAGGTCTAGAAGCCTTGTACACTTAATGCAATAAGGTCCTCATTTCCTGATCCTTAAAATCTTCAGCATCAGCTTGTATGTTTTATACTGGATCAGCAAAATTGAGGCTATGGAGTGTTTCCCCTGCTGTAGAAGAAAGAATATTCCTCCTGGTACAGTGAAAGGGAGCAGCACACAAATAAGTGACCAATACTGCAACAAGCTGAACTCCTGCAGTCCCAGTGGGATGCACCAGTGACTTTGAACCATCGTTTGTCAGCATGAGTGGACCCCTTTGTGGGGATACAAAGTCTGTCAAATTGGGTATATGACTCAAAAGAGATGGGTGGAAATTCTCCAAGAACAAGTGTAATAGGAACAATTTGAAGTGAGGATCAAACCCACAAATGCAGGGCTGGAGTATCTGGCAGTGAAAGCAGTACAGCAAAGTGAATTTGGAGATTATGACCGGGCTAAAATAAAATAAAAATATAAAATGTCATTTGCTTGTGAACCAACACCACTCTTTTCTAGATATTTCTTTCTGTTTGATGCCTAGTTTTCATTAGAATCACAGGATATTTTGAGTTGGAAGAGACCTTTAAAGGTCATCTAGTGTATCCCCACCCTGCCATGGGCAGGGACATCTTGCACTAGACCAGGTTGCTCAGAGCCCAATGCAACCTGGTCTAGAGCACTCCCAAGGACAGGGTATCCACAAGTTCCCTGAACAACCTCTTTCAGTGCCTCACCAACCTCACAGCAAAGCATTTCTTCATATCCAACCTAAACCTACCCTCTTTCAGTTTAAACCCATTACCCTTTGCCACAATAAGCCTTGTAAATACTTCTCTCTGCATTTAAATCTTCCCCTTTATAAATTGAAAGTTTGCAATGAGGTCTCTCCAGAGCCCTCTCTTCTCCAGGCTGAGTAACCCACGTCCCTCAGCATTTCTTCATCAGGGATGTATTTCAGGAGTGTTAGGAGTGTCAGAGCAAGGCTCAGATAATGTAGTTAAGCTGGTGAAGGTCAAGCCTGGTGCCTCAGTGATAAGGGATGAAAAGCACATATATGGAAAGTCTGAAGGAAGTGGGTACCTGAAAAAAGAAGATTGAGGAGAACATGGCATGCTTCTTTTATGTTAACATTGCCGCAGGGAGGACAGGAAACCATTGTGTCCCATGTTCACTAGGGGAGAGATTAAGTCTGTTCATAATCAAAGGCTTTATATTGGAAAAGAAAAAAAAAACTTTACTTATATAAGGACTCTGAAACACTGAAAGTTATGTGTGAAAAACCTTTCACTGAATGTTTTCAAGAACAGGCAGATGACCCTCTACTGAGGAGGATTTAGTGTGTTTGATCCTGCCTCAGTGCAGGTTATTGCGTTGTAGTTTTTGGTGAGAGTTTCTTTTTAGCTACAAAGTTCTGTAATGTGCACTCTCCTTGGACAATCTGGGAGAAATTAGAGTTGAGTCCAAACAATCAGGCTGGGACTGATACTCATGTCTAGATGAAACAACCCAAATATGAAGGCGGAAATTCAACTAAGTAGCTACTATTAAAAAAGGACTATAAATAAATTGCCTAGAGTTTGAGACAGTCGCATTACTGTGGGAAACCATGAAAGAAAGGTTATTTTTAACTTTCCTGTTGGCTTTTCTATGGCAGTTGATCTGGTGATTTATTGAAACACATTTGTAATGATTTCACTAATATACACGACATGATGAAAAATGCCCTATTTAATGAGTTTTATGTGATTCATAACAAACTGCAGACAGTAAAAGCCTGATGACATTTTTAAATTCTACAGGACAAGAAAAAATTTCATTTTAA
Organism: Spizella passerina; assembly: GCA_013401375.1. Lineage (NCBI taxonomy): Eukaryota > Metazoa > Chordata > Aves > Passeriformes > Passerellidae > Spizella > Spizella passerina. Next base: position 25,628 of record WBNQ01033832.1, on the reverse strand, counting down.
AAGCAGGAAACTAAATTCTGAGAAGCGTTCCCTCTTTAATTTTCCATTAAATCCAGGGAGAAGTGATAATTTTAAAAGGTTCCGTAATTAAATGCTAGTCTATTGAGTCAATACTACAAGGAACCGAGTCAGTCAGGGATAAAACAAAACCATGCAACTCTCTGGAATCTGTTGTTCACTGTCTTTTGGTCTTTGCCAAGAATGCTTTTGCTTAAAATTACTTCTCACATAACCAAATAACATTATAACAGAAAGGAATAAAGTCAGCAAATGTAATGTTCTCTTTCTAGAATGTCATATCATGCCATAAGAGGCATTTAATTTAAAATCTAAGACGAGTTACAGTTATTTAAAAAACAGAATTAATTTTTCCTTTGCACTCAGTGTCTTCCCTCATTTTGGTCCAAGTTATAAGTCTACACAACTAACTCAGCTAATTGCCCAGCCATTTGCTCATCTCCATTAAAATGTGGAAAAGATTAGATAAAAATAGATAACAAATGGGCAACCCTTTTAAGGTTTGGAGGTTTTTTTCTTTACATGCTTAAGAGTGGGCTTTTGAACTTTTCCAAGTAAGAAGGAAGGAAGCTTGAATCTCTAGTGACTAGCTTACTATAGCTTTAATTCAAATCTGAATCTCCCATTAAGGTCATCTCTGTATGGTTTGAAGTTTTCCTCTTCAGTTAACCTCTGCATTGAACTGAATATTCCTCAGATTCCCTAATTAGTTACAGTTGGAGCTTTAGAGACTTTCCTCTTTGAGCAAGGAAGAAAAAGGTTCAAACAATGGTCAGGAAGCCCTAAAACCTCTTATCTCTCAGCAGTTCGATTAGACAAGAAGAGTACTGTCTTGATGGATTGAAAGTGCTCTGTACCAGATAAGAACAGGAAAGATAAGAACATTAGGACTTTTTTTTTTTTTACAGAAGAAAGGACTGCTTTCCTTTTAAGCACTATCTTTTCTTCATTCATTTACACATTGCAGGAAAAACAGAATGTGTTTGCAATTAATATTTATATTTACACACTCATTGTGCCTCAATTCTTTAATAGACACAAGAGAATGATATAAGATTAAAAAATTGTCAAAACAGCGAAAGCTTACTAAGTGCCTCATTATATGTTGTGCAGCCTTAGTGATGCTGGAAAAGAAGGTAGAAAAGGTGATGGTATAAAAATAAGCCAAAAATTACATTTGTTCAATGTATTCAGATTTAGATATAATAAAAAGTAAATATAGGTGTGAGAAAGACACTGGCTGCCCTGGAAGATGGTTGTGTAAATGTTCTGTTTATTTTTCTCCAGTCAGTGGGTTGGTTGTTGCTTTTCTGCCAGTTGCTTTCCATTAATGACTTTAGTTCTGAAAGGCCCTAGAAGGAAATTGTTTACAGATATTTTCCTTTGCTCTGACAGAAATATGAAGCCATTTTCAATCAGCTTCCTCCTGTTCTGCATTTGTGGCCCAGCCATTTCCCCATTTAAGTCAATCAGGACAGAGCCATCCACTTAAACTGGAGCAGATGAAGTTCTTTACCTAGCAGTGGCTAAAGAGCCAGGGAGATGAATGTTTTCTATAAGCAAAAGGATATTTTAATAGCTCAGCTTTTTTCGAGTTGATTTGACTGTCTTCCAGTGCCAATACAGAGAAAGAGACCTTTCAGTCCTCATTTTTAAGAGTCTCAGGGCTACATTTGTTCTCAGGTGGACTTTGGACACTTTGCATTAAACAGTTCCTCTCACAATTTTCCTAAGATCTCACAGTCATAATCCAATCTATATAACTTAAAAGGGAGAAACATCCTGATACAGCATAGAAAGCTTTTAGTGTATGGGGTTTTTCTGGTCTTTGTTTAAGAGCTATTCTCTAGAGATTTCTTGTAGACTTATGGGAATCAATTTATCATTACATGACGTTAATTCAAATGTTTTCATTGAACCTACATACTTCTTGCCTCTACATTTATAATTGCACAGATTTATGATGCTGTGAAGTTCAGAAACTTGGGCAATCTGGTGCAGATTATGTTTGGGCCAAAGCAGCAGTTTGCAGCCTCCTTTTCTAGAACTGCACATGAGCTAACTGCAACAGCTGAGGTGGTCTGGGATCCACATCAAACTATTTACATGTGAACAAAGTTAACTGGAGAACTCAGAAAGATTTAGAGGAAATGGACTAAATTGCAAGTTTCGTTCTATAATCACATCTTACTTACATTTCACTTATCAGCTCCTGCTGGCCTTTGATGAATCCAACGGAGGAGCTGGTTTACATGCATGCCTTTCTTGCTTGCAGAAAAGTAAAGAAATCACCAAAACTTCAGGAGAAATCTGGCTCTACTGGGAGGGTCAGCAGTCAGTGGCAAGACACCTGCAGGCTTCAGTAGAGTGAAGTCTTTGTGCTATGATCTGCCCACAGCCAGTTACAACAACAAAACAGAAAAATGCTTTGACTATTGAGACATGGGGAGGAAGGAGCTGGAGATTTCTGTAGGGTGGTGGAAGACAAGTGACAGCAATGAAGATGAGGAGGCAAAAGAGCTAAAGAAAGGGAGGAGGCAGAGCATGGAGCAGAGGCAACAGGACAGCTGTGAGAAGAGGCAGGGGCGTGGAAAATTGACAGTGGAACTGAAATAAGTGGAGTTGCTTTTCAGATCAAAGAAGGGAGTGTATTTTAAATTGGATCCTTCAAGGAAATTACTGTGGTGTGATGAGTGAACTGAGAGGGTTAAAAGTCTTCAGACAGACAATAGGCATAAAAGACCTTACATTGTATTTAGGTCCAAATCAGCCCTGCCAGAACAGTTCATCCCACCTCTGGCTTGCTCCCAAGGAACTTTTTCCTTCATAACTCTCACAGATGGACTGGGGTTGAACCACGAGGCAATTGAACAGAAAAGTGCAATCCATAGGACAGGGTCTGAGGTCCTCGTTCCTTAGGACACCACAGCCTATGACACATGGTCCATCATGTCCTGTACCAAAATGTTGGCTCCTCATACAAAGAGGTGAGAGAAGAGTGGAGCTGAGGGCCCAAAAGTCTGTAAGAAAGAGCACCTGCATGCAGTGTGTGGAATAGATGATCTCTGACCACATGAGAGGAGACGTGGTTCTCTGCATGCTGCTGTGAAGCTTCCTGCAGCAGCAGCAAATACCACAGCACTGCATTGGCCTTTGAGGTCAGACATTTAGGTTGTGACTGTCCCACTGAGTGACACACACCTGGGACTGTCCTTGGGCATTGAGGCCAGCTGGTGTGCAAGGACTTGCATGTGTACTTTTCTATCCTCCAAACCTACAGATGAGCTTGTGAAAGAGAGACAAAGAGATTCTCCTGACTCCCAAAGCAAAGACAAATCTGCACTCAGACTTGGTCAGCAGTGCTCCCAGACATGTGCTAGTTCCTCTGATTGTTTCTCATCTTGGAAAAAGCTAATTAGGTCAAAATCTTTCCAGAAACTAGTCTACTGACTGAACAGCACAGATGGGGGATCACTGAGACTGTGAACACTCTTTGTGTGTTTAACTCAGCATTATAGAATAATGCTGTTTCTCTGTGAGTTACTCATATTGATTACTCTGAGAAGAATCCTTCACAGGTTATTTTAAGTATTTGTAACTTCAGTAGCAATAGGAGTCTGGGCCTCTTTTTGCACCTGAGGATGTGATCCCACACCGCAGTGTGAAAAACAAGCGTATTTCCAAATGCCTTGAAGGGAATTTGATGAGTCCAGTTCTCCAAACCTGGACCCCTTTGCAGGACCCAAGGCTGCAGAGCCCACAGACATGCTCTTTATTGAAGCCACCAGGAGGCACATGCTCCTGGATCTGTGTGTGGCAGCCTAGACCTGCACAGTCACCAGGATCAGCAGCAGCTTAGAAGGTGGCTTCAGGAACACAGAGATTCCTCATTGTTTCTGTCGGGTGCCAGAGAAATCCCTGGTTTAGCATGTCCCCGTTCTCACAGCTGGAGAGTTGGCAATTGCCTTCCTTCCTTGGCTGCTAGCCAGCACTGAGTCAGATGGGACTAAGAAATACCACTTCACATGCACTCCTGTTGCTGCCTTTCCATTCACAAATGTAAAAACATCCTTGATTTTTTCTGACAAAAATGTAAACAAGGAGACTGGCTGGCCCAGGGGATGTGTAATAGGATATGGAGCCTTTCACCTCTGTCTTATGAACAGAACATCATACCCCTCTGATGCACATTCTGTGGCTTGTGAGAAGAGAGCTGGTGGTCTGAGCTTCAGTGTCGTGTGTCTGCTCCAGGAAGCCACAGGATTTGGGACTGATTAGCCTCTTTGTGGGCAGCCCCCACAGAGGGGCTGGTGCTGAACTGGTGCCTCCTGTGCAGAGATAAAACACACTGATTGTACAAGGGAAACTGCTCTCAGGGATGCTGACCTCACTTTTGTCCCCTGACTAGCAGCCAGCCTTTAACCATCTGTAGGAAGGCTAATCATGAGCATGGATTGACTTACAAGACTGTAATGAAAGCATTGTAAATCATACATCTGCATTTTTGGTCACTCAGATATGCAGTACTGTATCTGGCAAGGTTGTTTTGATGTGTAAAGGAGGAGCTTTAACGAAACTGATGCCAAAATCTCTCATTGCATCACCAGGCTCTGAGCAGTCCTTGAGTGCCTCTGAGTGCAGCACCTGCAGAGCTGCTGCTGTCCCTGCATCCAGGTGAGGGAATCCCTCCTGCCTTGTGCTCCTGTCTCTGCAGCAGGAGGGATGTGTGCCTAACCTTTGCAAACAGCAGGGCCAGCCCCTTCCACAGTGCCCAGAAGGAATCCCTCCAGCCTCAGCATTTCTGGTTCAGGACTCTGAGCTTAATCCATTAGCTAAGGCTGTATCCATCATCTGGGAAGGGAAATTCCCAAACTCAGCAATATCAGTAGGTTTCATCTACCTTTTTGCTTATAGCTGTTAAGTACATGAATAATATCTGCAAATGCTTCTCTTTGTGTTACTCTTTTAAAATACAGTCCTCACATTCCTGTTGATGCACCAGTGTCTGGGGATACTCCTGAGTTCTGCCCTGCCTTCAGAATGCTTCCAGCTTGGGTGCAACTGAGCTGAATTTTGTTAGATTCTGGGATGTTCTACATGTAAATATCTAAATTTAAACTGGATGTATGACTGGCTATTTATAGCTGGGCTTATCCACACTGGGCTCTTAGCGCCTCTTGACACAGGCAAATGCACTAAATTAGGGCCAGGTGTATTTCTGCAGACAGTTTTCCCTAATAACAGAGGTCTCCTTACCTACAAACAATCAAGTAGAAAAGAATTGTAAGAGAAAATACTATGGGGCAAATTTTCCATTAGCTTCCATTAGCTGTGGTGGTGGGTCAGGCTATTGCATCTCCTTTTTGTTCAGCTCTGCTCTCCTGCCAGATGCTGCTGCCTTGAGGAGAGTCCTCAGCTGCTTGAGCAGAGCATCTGATGGCTTAGCTCCAAACCTCCTCCTGCAGAAGTTCAAACTGAGCTCTCAGGGTTGAATGAGCTCTGGGGGAGAGTGGAATAATATCTTGAGCTACATCATCTGTTCACTAAATTAATTTATCTAGACCTTGAATTCAAAAGAAATCCAAAGAAAGTCATTGCGCTAAGAAGGAAGCAAAAATAAACTGACTGTTCTAAGTCTAGGACTGCAGATTTTCTCTGGATCCAATTCCAACATTCTCTCATTATTTCCCTCCCTTTTTCCCTGTTCACAGCACTAATTTGACTTCATTTATTCAGGTCAGGTCTTTTCTTGTGTTAAATGCAAGAAAAGAGCAAAGATGACACAGTATTGGGCACAGTAACATGCAGAAGTAGGTGAGATTTTCATCAAGCCTAGAAAGAAGGGAGTAATAGAAATGTCTGACACAGGAGTATTCAGATTGTGGGTCTTCAGACACAGCGCACAGCTTACTGGTGGGAGTGAGCACTGGGTGGATGTGTTACATGATTACTGGGGGACTAAATGCACTGATAAATGTCAGCTAACCATCCCCTCATATAATCTGATTGAACCAAATTAGTCTGAACCTTGACATAGTACAGCCAAAGGATCTGCAAAGGCATCAACATCCTCTCTGTAGCATCCACAAGTATTGGTTTTCCCAGCCAGACAGAAGACGACAATCCAGGACATTGTGAGAAAAGCACCAGCTGGGCTGCCAGTTGTCTGACTGGGAATATGCGATGTCAAAACTCCCTAAAAATCCCAGTCCTCTAGAGATTTCTAATTTTTTTAAATTATTTTTAGATAAGTGATTAAAATAAATTTAATTTCTAGCCATCTGCTTCTCTTAATAACCTTGATATTCATTGCCCTCACATTTACTTAGTCTAAGCTTTCTTGCTGATATTCTGCCCACACTGTAGATTTCAGAAGCTTGATTTAAGCAAATAAAATAAATATTTGTTGATAATTTAATTACAATANACTGAGCTCTCAGGGTTGAATGAGCTCTGGGGGAGAGTGGAATAATATCTTGAGCTACATCATCTGTTCACTAAATTAATTTATCTAGACCTTGAATTCAAAAGAAATCCAAAGAAAGTCATTGCGCTAAGAAGGAAGCAAAAATAAACTGACTGTTCTAAGTCTAGGACTGCAGATTTTCTCTGGATCCAATTCCAACATTCTCTCATTATTTCCCTCCCTTTTTCCCTGTTCACAGCACTAATTTGACTTCATTTATTCAGGTCAGGTCTTTTCTTGTGTTAAATGCAAGAAAAGAGCAAAGATGACACAGTATTGGGCACAGTAACATGCAGAAGTAGGTGAGATTTTCATCAAGCCTAGAAAGAAGGGAGTAATAGAAATGTCTGACACAGGAGTATTCAGATTGTGGGTCTTCAGACACAGTGCACAGCTTACTGGTGGGAGTGAGCACTGGGTGGATGTGTTACATGATTACTGGGGGACTAAATGCACTGATAAATGTCAGCTAACCATCCCCTCATATAATCTGATTGAACCAAATTAGTCTGAACCTTGACATAGTACAGCCAAAGGATCTGCAAAGGCATCAACATCCTCTCTGTAGGATCCACAAGTATTGGTTTTCCCAGCCAGACAGAAGACGACAATCCAGGACATTGTGAGAAAAGCACCAGCTGGGCTGCCAGTTGTCTGACTGGGAATATGCGATGTCAAAACTCCCTAAAAATCCCAGTCCTCTAGAGATNAAGAAACCCCAGGCATCTTGATAATTTTTGGGAAAGCAAAAAGGTCAGAAATTAGATCTGAGAAAGTTCTTAAGAAGCCAAGTTTAAGAATATATATTTCAGTGGTCACAGTGCATGGCAATGCTTAAGACTCACCCTGTTCAGTTTGAATGTGGAATATTTCATCCTAACACTCTGGGAAAGAGCTTCCTCTCTTTGTAGGGCGCCAAGTTTTGTGTTTTGTCTGCATCAGGGCACAGATCCCACTGAAAAGCATAGGGGACCTCACCTGGCCAGACAGTTTGGGTACTTTCTTATAGGCAGAGCCATGAATCTGAGTCCCTTCAACCTAAACTATTTAATGTGTCAGTGGCCCATTGACCCAACTGTGATACAGAAGGTAGATGTAATGCCAAGGTTGGAAATTTCCTTGTCACGTCCCTTCAGACTTGGTGAGAGAACCACCTTGAGCAGGTTCAGAGGACAGCCTTGGTTTCTAGAAAGGGTTGAGAACTCAATCCTGCTTTTATACTCAATACATATAGATATAGAAATAGATATACATAACCTCACTCTGAAGGGCACTGAAGATGTGTTCAAGGGAAATGGTTTGAGGTGTTATGGTTCTCTGTCACTACTGCTCCTCCTCTAAGGACAAATGAACAAATGCAAATGAACATTAATGAACAAAGCAAAGCTGGAAAAACAGTGTCTTCTCAGGCCTCAGCCATTTCAGTGAAAATTGTTTTATTTATCTGAACATACCTCTCTGTCCCAGGAATGGGTTGTTAATTCCAGGAATGGAGTAGAGTGGAGGACTCAAATTGCAGTAGACAGATTTGTTAACCTGTTCATTGCCTCTTCCATGGTCTCTTCAAATTTAGTCTTTGACAGCCTTATGCCTAAATTTAATATTGTAGTTTCTACTTTGCTACTGCTTACAGCAAGATCAGATAACCCCAAACATAGTCTTTGATATTTCATCACCAAAATTTTCCACTAACATGGGAAACAAGATAAGCACCATCTCTAAATTACTTGAAATGCTAGGAGAGGATAAAAACATTTATTCTCCTTCCCAAAAAGCCTTGTAAAGCTGTCTGATCTTAGCTTTGCTTAGTTCCAGTTACAAAGTTTCCCCTCAGTGGATGCTGTCATTAACTCCAAGTCAAGACTGAAATCCCTTCACTGCAACCAACAAAGATCAGTGCCTGGCAAATCAGCATCAAATGCCTGAGTTTGGGGTCCAAACCCATGCGGGCAGAATATCCTGCAAAACCCAGAGATTGGACACACAAATCTATGCCCTGCAATACAGATTTTCTCTTGTACAGCTTGGTGTGTCATGATGGTCATGATCTCCTTCTGCTCTTAGGGAGATGTTAAAGTTCACTTTATTTAAGCATTCATAAGTTTTGAGGTGTTAATTGATAGCCTGCAGTGCTTTGAGCCCTCGATGTTTTTGCCACCCATCTGTTTTGCCTCCTGTTTGTTAACACAGCTGGTGAAACTCGTATGCAGGAACCCACTTCATCCCAGGGTTCTTTAAAATCCCAACCTCTGAATGTCCAATTAAACCAATCAAAACCAATTAGGGAATGTGCAGTTAAAACAATCAACACTGCAAAGCAGCCTTTGGAAAGGCAATGCTAACTGGTGTGTTTTTGTGCACACACTGATTTATTAGGTTATACAGTGATGATAAGATAAAATTGCAGTGAGCCTGGTGGGAAACCCAGAGGTCATGATCTCTACATTATCAGCGAGTTTATCTGATCTATATCATGAGGGCTTAATGGTAACTGTTGTTTTTTAAAACAGTACCTTTTGTTCTCTCTTAATGTACTTCTTGTTGTCTTTGGACAGCAATCTAAACAGTCACAGCCACCTGATGATAAGTGTTGGCAAGGTGATAATCAGTTTGCTTGCCTTATAATCCCTACAGGAACAGATGGATTAAAAAAATGTAAAGGGTGTTATAAATTACAGTGGGGTAATAATGACAGGTCAATTGTTTGTGATGAGAGATAAGGTTAGTAAGGAGAAACATTTTTTTACCAGATTAACTGGTACACTTGCAAACAATAGAGAAGTTTTCTGTCTCACACTTTTGTACCATATCTTGTCCTTTTCCCTTCTTCTGGAAGCACAGAATCTTTTCTTTGTTCTGTCTAAAATCTCAAACAGGGACATGAAATGATCAGGAAAAAGACTGAAGTCCTTGTAGGACTCTGTCTGCATCCCAGAATTGGGTATGTTTCCTCTGCTCTGTGTGTGAGAGGTTTGGTGGAAAGTGTCTGGGGACAGGGACCCTGTGAGCCACAGAGGGGCCTAAGGAAATCAGCCGTAGATGATCTGAGGTCAAGGAAACAGGAGGAACTTTTTCCCTGTCTATGATGAGTGCTTTGAGCCTCTTGGCAATCAGCCAATCTCTCCTAGGTTGCAAAATCTGTTGTAGAGGATTTGTTACTCTCACTATTTCACATGGCCATTTCATAGAAATGGAACCTAAGGAAACCTGTTGTTGATAGGTGTACAGTTCCGTATGTGAACATGACTGAGTTTCCTGTGACTACAGTTTGAACACCTGCACCTCAGAGAACCACACTCAGCCCCAGCACAGCCAGTCAGTGTAATCAGGAGATGTAGAGAGTTAAATGACAAACCCTAAAGAAGATGCTTCACTGTGGCTATGAAGGCTGACACCCTAAATCATCTCCTTCACAGGTCAAGCTTTTTACTGCACATCACTTTTCCTCACACAGGGTCAAATCACATCCTTAATCATGTTTCTTGACCTCACTCTATCTTTTAAATTTTTTTTCCAGATTACTCCTGGATACTGGGTTTCAGTGAGTTTTATTATTATCGTACTTCCAAAGACATTTTTATGTCTGCCTAGCTCCCCTCTTCTTTTTTTTTTTAGGTCAATACATTGATGCAGGAAAAGTGTATAATACTCCTATCAGTTGTGTCAGACACAGGTGTTTGATGTGCAAAATCATCAACTTGAGCTGGAGACCCCATACATGAAATTTTCTGACGATCTCTGGTTTCCTAACAACATGGTGGTGTCACACAATTTAGGATGTTGCTATTTAAGACCTGAATGTTTTAATAGTTGTTGACAGAATATTAGTTGTACAATGAGGTTTACAGTAACAAAGAACTCCTTCAATAGAAGGAAGAACACAATTTTAGTGTTTCTAGACAGAAAAATGGCTTTTGTAAGGTAAACTGGACCAAAGCACTGGAATCCTTTAGAAAATGGAAATTTAGGTGACTCAGGAAGAAAGTAATTCCCTAGCCTGCCTTCCATTATTTCTTATAAATTCTCAGTTTAAACTCAGCCCTGGAGCAGAAGGATGGATTAAAGGGCTTCCTGAGATGCCTTTACATTTATTTCCTGTTATGACTTTTCAGAGCTTATGAGAAATGAAGGTAGAATCAAAGGAAGGTTTCCCCCATAGTTGGGGTTCTTCCAGACAGTCCCTGAAATGTGTTTTTCCATTAAACTATTAGTTTCCAGTTGAAGAACTAGTAGAGTTAGGAGAGGTAATGATTGAATTATAAAAAAAGCCTCTATTCAATAACAAATAATAATCACAGAGAAAGCCTGAATTGCAAAACCAATTAATTTTTATCAGAACAATAAAAAATGTCATAGACAGTCAATATAAAGTGCTTATCAGTTATTTTGCTATATAATAATATGCAGCAACTTGCACTGTTCATGTGAAATATGAATAACCATATTGAGTGATGTTCCTGGTAGAGACATAATGGCAGTGTACTTACTAGAGAAATGAAGTAAAGAAATTATCTTTTTTTCTAGAAACGTGAAGGCTGACAGGAAGCAATGAAAGCAAACATTCAACTTGACAGCAGGAGTGTTTTCTAGCAGTGAGGATAATGAAGAATTGGAAGAGAATGCTTGGGGAAAAAAGGAGGGGATCACTACCAGAGAGGAGGAATATATGTGAGAAAGTGCATCTTTAAAGTTACATTTTCCCAAAAGAGTGGGCTAGATTAATTCTTTGTGCCCATTTCCTGTGATGGCAGCTCAGCCTCCCACTCTGTTTTCCTTATCTCCAAACTATGATATCTGTGAGGCTTCTTCATCTGGAAAACCTACCTGCAAAAGCTGCAGGAAAATTTGGTTTGATGAAGTCTGCTGTTGGATGTCAGACCTTCAGCACAGAGGATGTGGTCCCAGACTCCCATTGTACCTCCAGCAGCTCCTCAGCTGAGTGAACATCCTCAGCCAGGGGAAGATGAACTGGGTGAATGTGCAGTCTACGTGCTCAGCCACCCCTGTGATTTATTGTCAAGTGGTGTCCAGTGTTTGTGCTGACTCTGGCAGGCACAGGCCGGGACACAGCCCCTGCCGATGATGATGATGATGATGATGATGATGATGATGATGATGATGATGGCTGTCTGCAGTGGAGTCCATTCCTGTTAGTGAGAAGATGTCTCTTCTGAGAGGAGCTTGCTATGATCCCTTATAGAGTTGATTACATTCGTAGGTGTCTTTTTCACAAGGGAATAGATATCCTGAGACTGGAATCTGTCCCCTAAGCTCAGAAGGCTGGGCCACTTTGAAGGCCAAGAGGAGCAGAAAGATAAACCACTAATGGGACCACAAATGGCATTTCCAGTACAATATTCTATGATATTCCATGCTGGGAGACAGGCAAACCTAAGGCGAGGAACAGACTTTTCTAATGATAAGAGAAGCTGTAGACTCAAACTCTAACTTCAATGAGAGTAGACCAATGCAGACAGCAGATCAGGAACACTGAGAAAAACCCCTAATATTACAGGACAATAGATAGCAACACAAAATATCCTGGTTTATTTACCTTACTGAAAGAGTCTATCTGGAAAACTCCTTAAAAAGTTATGTAAAATAATGTAAATGGCATTTGGCCACCATGTCCAGAGCAGATGCAAGGGTCCCATGTGGCTTCACACAGCAGAATTTTCTCTCCACCAACTGAAAGAAAAACATTTCATTTGTGAGGTGCAAGGGAAGGAAATAAAATATCTACAGGGTTGTGTTTAAAACAGGCAGTACATCTCAGAGGGAGAAAAGCACAGCTGAACTCAGCTGAGCTCTGTAGTGCCAGAAATCATAGACCAACTGAGTAAGAGCTGCTGCTGTCTGGATAAATGCATAATCTATTCCAGTTCTGGGCCTCCACCTGAGTACTGGGGGGATCCACAGGCAGTGTCTGTCTGTGGTTTAAACCTTGACCTGAATTCCCTGAGATGCTCTTCTTTAGTAGCAGTAGTAATTCTTTTGAAGGGTAGTCTAGTCAAACTCAGCAGGACAGCTGCAAAGGGTGTCAGTGCAAAAAGGCAGCAGGAACGGAAAACAGGACAGTTCATATGGGACATCCAGCCCTTACATTCTGCAGAATCTGATCTCACAAAAGAGCCAGGACCTGCTCTGCAGGAGGATCATCGGGATGGAGGAGACCCAGGCTGATGATCCAGAGTCTGTGTCCCACTCCTCAGCAGCACACACAGACCAGGGTCAGGGAAGGTGTAGGTGGAGCTTGTTCCTCCTTGCAACCCTATACTAGAAATATGCCACTAGTTAAAGGAAATGAGATTATTGTAATTCACAGCGGGAGTGAATCTGGGTCCACCTGATCACAGGAGTTCAAAGGTGAGGAGTTCATCTTGCCCAGACCCAAAAGTTTAACCATGGCATGCCAGCTGATGAAGGTATGAGGACAGTGCAGTGGCCAGCATTTCCTAAGCAATTCTTGTTATGTTCCCTTAGGGCATGTAACAAAGCACAAATGCTTGCTGTGGCTGTGGGGGGAGGTGGGAGCAGGGAGGCCCCTGTGCCCTGCACCTTCCTGGGGAAGGAAAGGTGGATCTGGTGCTGCCCTGGAGCTGAACCCAAGGATGGTGTTTGCCTGGGAGCCCTGAGTGGCTCCAGATGCAGCACTGTGGGGTGCTCTGGGGCTAGCACAGGCAGCTGTCTCTGGCATTTGGCAAAACCTAGGAGGGCAAAGCTGCCCTAGCTGCATGTAAATGCTTTCTCATGAGGGAGTAAACCCTGCTAATGAGCAACCTGGCTTTTCTTGGCTTTCACCAGGCCAGTTCTCTGATATGAATGTTCAGTCATGCTTGATTCATAATCCAGGTATTGTGAGTACCAGCGAGTTTTGCCTTATCTCTGTTAGCTCTGAAGACCCTCACTGCTCTCTGCAGAGGGCCATCCATCACAGTGGTCACTAGTGTCAACATTTTGCTGTGTGGCTTGGTCCTAGCCAGCTTTCGGCCATTTCAGACATTGAGCCCTGGAAAGCGAACTGCCTTTCTGAAGGTAATCTTACTTTAGTGACCTCTTAGTGGTCAATTATGAGAGCAGATGAGGCAGTGACCCATTTCCAACAGAGGTGCTTACAGATGTGCAAATAATGAAGTGCTTAATGGGCAGAAGTTTCGAGTTTTACCTGTGAATATCTGGGCTGCTTCTTCTTGTACCACGTCTCTGTCTCCCACCAGCTGCAGATGAGGCTTTCAGAGAAGCTGCTCTGTCAGTAATCAGTGCATGCAGTGCACTGGAACCCATCACAGAGGCTGCACAGTGCCACGCTGGGGAATGTGCTGCCTCAGACAGAGATCAATACTCACATCTGACCTGCTCCTCCCTTGGCACAGCCTTTGCCTGATATTTTAGCTGGTCCAAGTGGCTCCAGTGTGTAAAAGAGCTTGGCAAGCAGGATGCTGTTTGCACTTGTGCCATTTACTGTGTATGCATAATCTGGGCTTCTAGGCTTTCTGTGCAATGTTTTTCCTGAAACATCAACTGCCTGGAAGATCACTTTAACTCTGCTCACATCCCCTCAAGCTCATGTCAGGTATGGCTGTAAGTGGTAGCTGCAGAATTTATAAACAGGGCCGATTCATCACCCTGTGTAATGAGCCAGGCCTTGAAAATGAAGGACACCAGTTTCTTTCTTCAGCATCCTGTCTGCTCCGTGTCTGACAGGCTCAAGCCAAACAGGCACCATCAGGAGCATTCGTGCTCTGGGCAGCAGTGGGAAAAAGCAACAAAGTGGTATTTCACAGCCTGAGCCACTGCTATTGTCCTGTATAATATCTATAAATTAAATAGGCCTCAAAGCTTCTCAGTAAATAAGAGCTTCTAAATAAATGCCATTAAAAAGTCTCGGAAATGAGCAAATATCTTTTTCTGTGAGAGTCTTACTGTATGCTGACCATGAAAAATATCTTTGTCTCAGTCTTTGCTAGTTTACACTTTGATCTCTATGTGAAACAAGTGACAAAGAGTATTTGAGATGTTCTATTTTGGGAAATTTATAGGGAAGGTTAATTTAGGTAAACTGGGAATCCTCTTGGGATTTCAGAGAAAGAAAATCTGGAGAGGCTTCCATACTAAGATTAGTGACCTGTGCTATTTTCTTGAAACACCTTCAGCCGTGGCTAGACTTGAACTTTAAATGAGGTCTGTAGTTGGGATGGGTCCAAAAGGATGTTTTGTCTCCTCCAGTTCAGTAGAGCGGGAAGAGGTGGGAAAGGTGTTGATAAGCAGAAGTCAGCAGAAATTAAAAGATTGCCACATTTAAAATGGCTGGCATTTAAGACCTATGAGACACATGTTTTTTTCATTAACTCTGCATGATAAGGAGTCTTAAGGACCACATTCTCATGTTGCCCATACCAAACAATATGGGGATCACCCCTTGTTTACAGAAGGAGATGTGTGTGAATCTGGATTTAAGAGGAAAGCCAGACAGGCCATCATGCTGGGGAGTGATGCAATATATCAGAGCTGGAAACCAGCCCACAGGCATTACAGCAAGCACTAGAGGAACCCTGCTGTCACATGTAGTCCCTGCATGTGCTTGGGCTCTCCCAGTTTCTCTACATGACCTAAGATATTTTACATTTAGTCCCTTCAGCTTTACCCTTGAAAAAATTGCTTTGCTTCTGTGGGGACACATGGCCATGGAGGTTTCATGTTTGTTGGCTAGAGAGAGGAATGCCTACAAGGCCTCTGCCATCCAAATCCCACCCACTGATTTGAACATCTTGAGTCTAAATAAAGGGAAGATGAAATCACAAGGATCTGGCACAGGAGTTCTTGAATTGTAGCTCTGGGAACATTTCCTCTTGGATTTATGAACATGGCACCAATCTCCTGACTTCTGCCAGGGATAGCTATGGCCTCATCTGGGTTTGTTTCCCTGTCTGTTGAGGAAATCCTCTTCCCTTGCCCCTTTTCCCACTGGCACTGGGCTGGGCTGTGCACCCCCTGCCTCCCATGTGCTGAGCTGCCTGTGCAGCCTCCGTGTGTGGGAACAGATTTGTGAACTGTCAGGAAATAAACAGCCAGGCTATCCTACCCACACAGACCAATCTGACACTCTATGCCCAACCCTGCATTCCTTTGGGCTGGAAGTCCTCATTTATGCCTGTGTAATTTTATTTCATGCATGTTTTTAACTAAAGCAGTCTATTGCTTCTCCCTGTAGAATGATTAGATATGTGACATTTCCACCAGAACAATAGTATTTTCTAATGCTGACAGTAAAATGCTGAAGGTTTCATTTAAAGTGAGAAAATAGATGTAAGCAACTAATATTATTTTATCATCTGGTCCCAGAAAACTAAACCTCTCAAGGCCAAAACCTGAACTACTTCCAAATTAATACATGTATACTAAATCTAAATTAATACATGCATATTCTTTGCTATATTTTATGAACTGCTATGCTCTGCTTCACACTGAAAATAAAAAACTGATGCTTTAGTCTAAGAGGAATCAACTAACAGACCTTTTTTCCTGCATGTGTAGGAATGTGTAACACAACTAAAATAGTGTTTCTGTGAATTGTTCATTTTCTAAGGCATGTTCTCACAGAACAACAAAAACCCACAAAACCACAAAAAAACCGACAAAAAAAATTCCAAACCAAATAAAAACCACCTACAAAAAACACCTAAAAGCCCCCCAAAAAAATAACAACAACAAAAAATCTTTTGCATTCTAGTGGCTCTTTTTTTGATATTATGGACTTAAGGGGAAAAGCCCAGACTTAATAACGGCTGTGTGTGAGCTATAGCCAAATGGTCAAAGCACTACAAAATACAACTAACAGTGTAAGTTGCTGGTTTGCCAGAGGTAGGGGGTAAACTGACAGTGTAGTTTGTTTCCCAAGTGTGATTATTGTGGCAACAGCCACAATCTTGAGCAGTCCTGGAGTGATCTCCTCACAGCTCCTGTGCTGAGCAGAATAAGACATTGCAAATGAGGAGCTCCACTGATGTTTTCCTGCCTGTTTTCTGAGCCAGGAAGGCATGAATTTCTCTGAGCACTATTCAGAGCCCTGATTTGGCTGACAGAGTGTAGATCTCCGGGGTCATATGAAACTCTGTATTTCAGAGCTGGAGAGCAGCAGCTACAGAGCACTCAGCTGCCCTGGAACAGCTGAAGGTGCCAGCAGCTCACCCTGGGGCATCTCGGGTTCAGGCAGATAAACCCCATGGGTTCCCCCATTCCCCTGCAGGTGGTCAGATGGAATCAGCCTCAGCATTTGTACGGACATTTAGTTCATGATGATGATGATACTGAGTAGAACATTCTCTAGTCAGCAAAAGTTAAAAAAACTAACAATTATAATCAGATATTTAGTCTTCCTTAAGTTCCAGAATTCCCTCATTCAAAATCATATAATGGTATGACCACTGAGGTGCAAGACAATTGTATGAAGTCCCTAAATTTGTGCTTAGCTAAGATCTGTCCCCCAGTCAGTCACCAGGCACCATCTGAAGGTTGGAAGAGACACCACTGCCTTTGCTAATTTTCTCCTGTAATTAAGCCTGCTCACTGTTGGGGGAAAGGAAAAAAAAGCTCATTTGAATCTCATTTTCTGTTATCTAAGATAAGGTCATGCCTCTGGCTTGTCTGGTGAAGATGCTGAAAATTGCTCCAATTATCCCTGCTTAACTGAGTGTAATCACTAAAATATCAGATAATTGGAGCTGCAAGGTAGTGCTGTTGGCACTAAGCCTGCAAAATGAATGATTGTTTTCCCCAGTCCAGTGTAGACTCTTTCCTGCTCAATTTACTGTTAAGTCAGCAGTGTTTAGTTTCATTCCTTCACCTTGACATGGAAGGAGATGTGATGGAAATAGAGAAAGAGTGTCATTAGACAAGGGAGGCAGAAGTGACAGGGATATTGTGCATTCATTAAAATGTATAGGGGTATATCTGAGATGGTCTGATTTACTGTCTTTGAAAAATTATGCTGTATAGAAATATTTCATGCAGCCTAGGGATGTGTGTGATTTCAAAACTGTTATGTGTAAATATGTCCTGGATTAGTGCCATGTAAAAGGAAAAAAAAAAAGGGGCATTTTAATATATTGGTTGGGATTCAGATGTGAACCCTGGAATAGCTCTATTGATGTTATTTCTCTCTGCCTTGGAGCTTGTCCAGCAGATACACCTCGTTAGCAAAGGTTTGCTCTGAGTGCCCCATTCCTGAGCAGGAAGGAAATTTCTCACTGCTCTCAGCAGCGCTGGGTCGAGCCCCTTCAAGGGCTTTTATCCTCACCACACTTTGAGGCTGGCAAATAATGTTATCTCAAGTCAGCTAATGGTAGACTGGGGGCATGCAAGGTTGGAGGGTCAGTCCTCCCACCCTCGGGAATCTTCTGCGGGAACACAGGCAGGGAGCACACGTAGCACACGTGGAACTGATGCATCTGCTGCCCTCTCCTGCCCTTTGCTGCAGCTCCTGCAGCCATTCCCTTGCAAGGGAGAATGGGCACACTGCAGGATCCATTGTGCTTTTCTTTATTAAAGCATGAAAGATGCTACCAGCTTGACTAAGATATTTTGCTGAACTTGGAGTCTACCAGATTCCTCTTGAACACTGTAATTCATAGCTGTAGCCAAAAAAAGATGCATTTTTAATTTATATTTATTCAGTTATTTTAGATTCATAAACCCATGCTGAAAACCCAAATCTTCAGCCCTAAAGACAAATAAATGAACAAGAAAACAGTCTACCATTTTCCCATTAAAACATCTCTTTTGTATTTGTTGTCGAGTTTAATTACTTTCCTGCAGCTTGGATGAGCACATCCACCACGCAGGATTGGACCTACTCAGCATCAGCTGAGAAGGCTGCACTAAACTTTGCTCAGATGGAGGATTTCCTTTCTTCCCCAGCCATCCTGCTCCCTGAAAAAAAAAATTATCTTAAAGGTGATGGAGGGCAAACAAAATCCCTGCTGTAGCCAGCAGAGTGTCTGCAGAGCTGTGCATGCTGAGAGGGAGGGCTGACACCTCAGGAGATTTTCCATCAGCATCCTGCTGTGTACCAGCTTCCTACACAGGCAAGCTCCACACAAAAGAGTTAATCACAAACTCATCATCCTGAAAAAGATCAACACAAACGACTCTTGCTTATACATTGCTGGGGTTGTGCTAACATACAGCCAGGCTGGGCTTCCCAGGGTTGGATCCAGCTGCATTAATCTGCTTCTATCCTGTGCAGCCAGAAGCAACTTAATCTTTTCTGTCAGTCTTGCTTTTAAAGGCAATGCGAAGGAAAAGCAAGAAAAGCTCTGAGACAAGAGCTAAAAAGCTTTTAAAAGAACTAAAAGGAGCCTGTTTTGTCTGACTGATAATTTGAATTGCCCACTTTTGAAGCTCAGCTGGTAGTGCTCAAAGTAAGGGAAGCAGAAGGCAGCGCTGTCATGCAAGGCTCCGGTCCTGGGGACAGAGCAGGAGAAAGGCAGCAATTGAGTCGGCAGAAAGAAATAGTGTAAATATTTTGCCTGCTACAGTAAAAGCCATTTAATAGAAGCTAAGGGCAACAAAAGGAATGTTGGTGGCTCAGGTGACTGTGAGATGTTTACACAGACTCTTGGAGAAATGAAGACAGGATGTATTTGTCCCACCTATTGGAAGTAGCCATGCATGTGTGGGAAAATGCATTTAGATCCCCTGTTTTCATGCAGAAAAAGAGCACTCTTCCCCCTTTTCACAATAAATAAAGAAAGAAGATGGGCTCAAGGTGGTGGAGGAAGGGGATGAAGTGAGTGGCACTGAAGCTTCCCTTTCAGTGAGGCCTGGTTCAGGGCTCTTCTGGCCCTCCTTTGGTGTCCCAATGTGTCATAATTTAAACTGATGATGTGATGTGATCACAGTACATAATCCAAGGAAGATGGAAAAAGCCATCCTGCAAAAGAAAACATCTCAAAGGCAAGCTGCATTCACAACCCTCCCAAAGCTGAGAGAGGCTAAGCTGCATGCTATGCTTGTATGCTCTCTGTCCCAATGCACTGTGATAAAACCTTAATTTGCACACCAACATGTGACTGGTTCCATAAACCATTCCAAAATGGAGCTTGAAAAAAAAAAACCAAAAAAAGAGTAATTGTTATTAAAAATTCTAATAAAAAAACCTTCTCCTTTTTTTTTTCCACATTGAAAATTTCTCTTTGTGTATTCCTCTACCATCTGGTGTACTCTGTTAGGAACAGAGACAGCTGCATGAAGCTGGAAACTATTTCTGTTCCATACTCCATAAGTGATCCAGGCTTGCATACTGCTTGCATCTGACACAATGGAACAAAATAGAAATCAGCTTGTTCAGAGAATTGTTTAGAAATTCTCATCCTTCTTTCTCCCACTAACAATTTGAATAAGGCAAGGATCCCCTAAAGAGTGCAGGAAAGGCCACTTTAAGAAAACACCTTCTATGTTTCTTCTCCACTCAGGGAAGAGAAGATGTATTTCAAATCAATCCATGTCAGTCCTGACCCTTTGGTGATGCTGTGCACCAGGAAAGCCCTACTGGAAGCATTTTCCCTGGGGGACAGCATTGCTTTCCCTGCCTCAAAAGTGCTCTGAGGAGCTGCAGAACGTTGTATAACTGTGCTTGTTCCTAACACACAACTCTGTGTTTGGTGTATCCAGACTGATGCTCAGGTAAATACCAGCCTGGTGAGACATGAAATGAGACAATCCTTGAATGCCTGGATTCTGCCTGGATCTCTGGAAACGCCTCAGCCTAAAGAGACAGCAGACCATGAGGGCGGTCTGTGGAGGCACTGCTGATCAGTCCAGCACCAAGAGCTGCTCCTGCTCCTCTGGGCAGCGCTGGGGCTGAAGGCAAACAGGGCTCAGCTCAGCCCACAGGTGAGCATGAGCCAGGCAGGGCTGCAAGAAATGTTGGCTTTCTCATGGATTTTGGAGTTTGTCAGCTGAAGGACTCAAGAAAATACAAGTACTTCGGTATTGGAGGACATATATTTAAGACAGCAGGTAATGAGTAGCATACTGTTGCCTCTGATTCCCTGACATGGGAAAATTTGTCTAAGAAACACATTTAGAAGAGCCTGCAGGCTAAATCCTACTGTAAGCAGAGGCAAAGAGTGACAAAGGGCATGTTAGGTCATAAAGAGCAGCTTTGAGGCTTTTAAGAAAAATAAACAAATGGGAAGCAAGAAATACTGGGAGATCTACAGAAATCAAGACCAAGGACGGTGGAGGAGATTTTATATTCAGAGCAGCAAAAAGCAACACTGAACATTGAATTTTAGTAAACATTTCAACCAGCCACAATAGAGTCTTCAAAAAATATTTGCATTTTGCAAATGAGAGAAGATTAAAGAGAAGGCAATTGAGGACTGAGCAATGGGAGAATGAAAGGAAATGTATTAAATCATTCATTTGAATTCTTTATTTACTTACAAAACTGGAAAGCTGCTGAAGGCATTGGTTGACCTTGGCAGGCAGTGGTAGAGGAAGCAGAAATTATGTTCACCAGACAAGACTGTCTATCCAGTCTATCTATGTCTATCCAGATGCACATTTCTTATTAATTAAAGGCTTTTTACATGACCATTTCTGTCCCCAGTTTAAGCTACCAGGATCCCTGGCTGTGCACATCTATACCTGCATTACACTACTGTCTCTGCTGTCTATTGAAATGAAGCAACATCCTTCAGGGTATTTTAAGACCTCTGGAAGCTGGGAAGGAGCTGAATGAGATAGCTACAACATTAATATATAAAAGAGGTAGTGGAACAAGAAAGGTGAACAGGGCATACAGCTGTTCTTTGCTTCTTCCAGTACAAAAATCAAAGAGCACAAAATTAAATTACTGGGTACTACTCCCAGGGCAAACAACAAGAATCACTTCATTGACTGCATGGAATGCAGTTCCACTATGTTCCATAGTCAATATGGGTTGCAAACATTTCCTGTGATTAAAAAAAATAATCTAAAACAGACAGAAACATACATGAAATAAAAATGCATCAATGAATATGAAATACAAAACCATAGACTTTCCCTCAAGACATCCTTGAGTCACAAGTCACAGGAGGCTGGGAGAGCATTCCTGGATGCTGGCCCTGGTAACATCTGCTGTGTCTGCTCTGCTGCTGGGGCAGGACACCAGACCAAATGGACCAGTGCTGTGATCCAGTGCAGATGTTCTGGTATTGTGTGCTGCACTGTGAACTCACTGGGCAATTGATCTGGGTAAGAAACAGACCAGCAGGTTTTGTGGTTTTTGCTTTTTAACCCTGATCAGCTCCCTGACCTTGCTCACTGACTGGCCAAGTAAATGACTGAATGGGCTCTGCTGAGGGAGCCATGGAAGAAGGATGAGCAGTCAGGCTTTGGCAATGGGATGAAGGAGCAGGAGGAAACAGAGCTGACTCAGCCATTTTTGTCACAGAAAGAAATTCACATGAGGCCAAAAATATTGATGGAGAGCTGGTGTGAGTCAGGAACTGAATCTTTTCTGTGTGGATGATACAATGTCAACAAAGAGTGCACAGGGCTGCATGCATCCCAGAGTTATTTTGATGGGTGCACAGAAAGCACTGGGAGGAGCAGCCCAGTGAGAAGCCTTGGCTGAGCCCTTCCTGCTCCCCTCAGCAGCAGCAGGACCCTGCTGTTGCCACTTCTCCGCAAGTGGAGCACATCTGTGCCCTTCCTGAGCTGTGGGCTGGAAGAGGCAGAGTTTCATTTCTGAGCAGGGCATTCCTGACTGTGATGGAGCAAAAGTCAGTATTATCGGCTTCACAGAGCTAAATTTCTGCTTATTTTCTGTGTTGACTATTAAGGATAACTCTTGTATTCACGGCTTCCCAGACGAAAGAAGGAAATGATGAATCTGACTCCATGTTCTCAGAAGGCTAATTTATTATTTTATGGTACTAGACTATATTAAAGAGTACTAAACTAAACTATACTAAAGAATACAGAAAGGATACAGACAGAAGGCTGGAAAGATACTAAAGAAAAACTTGTGACTCTTTCCAGAGCCCTGACACAGCTTGGCCCTGGTTGGCCAATGAGTGAAAACAATTCACACCAGAAACCAATGAAACAATCACCTGNTTTTGGTTTTTTTTTGTTAATCTATTGAAAATGCTGTGTACAAGAACTGTAGCATTTCTGTTCATATCATAACACTTGTGCTTGAGGATATATCCAGGCCAAAAATGAAAGGAAAGGACTGAATCAGAACTGGCCAGAGTTTTGGAACTCATTCTTGAGGTATTTTTTCCTTTTTCCCTTCAATGAGATTTCATGAAAACACTAAAAACAGAAACAGGCCCAATCTTACCTCAACAGTCACTGATTACAGAAAGGCAGTTTCACAAATTTCCCTCTATTTCAGATTTCTTAATAAATAAGCTTTACACCACAGGTATTGAGATCTGCAAGCTGTTATATTTTTAACAGCCTTTGTCCCAAAATCTTACAGACAATCTGTAGAATAAGAAAAATCTGTCTCACAATGACAGTTTTTGTAGCAACGTGAATCATCACTACTCCACCTAAATTCCCTTTGCTTGTATTCATGTGGCAGTTTAGCTTTATTCCTCACACCACCTTGCAGAACTCTTAGAGGAGCTTCAAAAGTGGGAGCAATGCAATTCATCCCTCCAGTTTCATTGACAGTATATCACTGTGCTCTTCCTTCTGCATGATGATGGTTTTAGATCTGCCTTTCAGCCCTTCAAGCCACCAAATTTGGGTGACCAGACAGATTTTGTAGACAGCTGATTGAGCATACCTTCTAAAAGCAGATAAATAATTGTTCAGTAAAACTTATTGTCCTCTCTCTCTTTTTTTTTTTTTTTTTTTTTACCCTAAAGGCAAAGTTTTTTGAAGTCCAAATTGTGCCAGGCTGTTTTGTACCTGCACAGATCATACAGAGACTTTGCTTCTTTTTCAAGCCTCCTGTGGAGATTGCTGAAAAATGAAGACTGACTTTCAATACTTCCAGGTAAGATTGCATAGCATATATTTGAACTGTATTGCAACATCTCAAGCAGCCAAAAATTTATTGTCAGTCCATGTGATCCTTGGCTTTGCTTAGCAGAAGGTAAACATGGAGGGAGAAATGTGCTGGTGATGAGAGCACTGGGTGGGTATCCAGTGGGTCTTTAATGGATTCCTCACTCTGCTGCAGATTACATGTGGGACCCTGCTCAAGATGATTAATCTTTCATCATTTCTGTGTAATTAGATATTCAGGTTCTCACAGGAGAATTCTCAGGAATTAGCTCTCCCTGTAGGTGCATGTACTGCATCTCACATGACTGTCCCTTCAGGTGAAATAAAATCCAGGCAATGAGTGCTGTTGCTAATTGCTGATAGTTTTAGTCAATAATTGTAACTGGAAATGAAGCATAGCAGTTTGGAAAGAACTGGGCATTTAAAGGAAAATAAACAGAGAAAATAATTTAGAAAGTTATTTAAGTGATTTTATTCTTGAAAAAATCACCTTTATTCTTTAAGCCTACCCTACATCTGTTCCTTGGTGTGCCACAGATTTGCCACGTGAAATGTGGTTATGATCTCTTCCTCTTCCGGTCCTCTAGCCTTCCATCATTAAAATAGGATAATTGATACCTAGAAGGGAACTAAGAGTGCTCTTGTAGATCCTGGGAGAGAAAAGGAAGCCAATTCCTGACCTGCTCAAGAAGCAGAGGCTAAAGAATCAGAGGATAACTTCACTTGTATGAAACTTTGTGCAATTCTATAAATATTCTAAATTCTGAGCATTTGCCCTAAATGTCTGGGCGTTTCTTAGAATTACCCTGTTTTTAAAGGGTTTGATATGAGCCGGCTATGATGTGAACAGTTCTTAGTCCTCAAGATCTGAAACATTATTTTCCCTTAGAGATTATTTTTTTCCTGAGTGGGTTCCTAGTACAGTGGATTCTTCTTTTAGACTGGCTGGCAACTCTGGCACTCTTGTCACCCTTGTGAGACCTCACTTGCTCCTGTTAGCAGCAATCACCTCAATATTTGCAGCAGAATATCTAGGGAGAACATCTTGTTCCATGCTCTGAAGCACAAATTCTTACCAAATAAGCTCCAAGGCAGAGCAGGCAGTTCAGTATCTTTGTGCTTCCAATTTAACTGAGAAAAATTGTTTTGAAATTGTATCTTTGGGTCAGTCTGCATCATGCCCCTGTGTAAGGCAGAGGACTTTAGAAGGTGTCCATCTACCTGGTATATGCAATCAATTTATCCCAACTAACACATTGAGAATCTGAGCAATTAAAATTACGTCATCACAAAAAAAATCAAACCTATGAAATCTTTGAAGAACCCAGTATTCTTTCAGGTGAACCACTTATGAAGCCAATGGCTAAATATGTCCTTGGCTTGTATGACTTTTCTAATGAGATTTTTGTGAGTGCTCTTTTTTTATCACCTTAAGCTCAGCCAGGAGTTGACTGTTCAAGGTTTAAGAAACCTGTGTAATTGAAATATTACCAAGTGGGGAAAAGGTGCCCAGTAGCTATTGCAATGGTGTCAAGAAGCACAAGGTTCTATCAAAAAGTCCATTTCAGTCTCAGGGAAGAGATAGAAGTACTTTTACCAAATTCAGCAGAAACTTCTATCAAGATTGATATGAAATTGGAAAGCAGGACTGAACAGACTTTGGTTGATCTTGTAGTTCATAACCCTCCTCCAGGCAGATGCAGCCAGTCCTGAATTACTCATGGGAAATGTTTGTGTAATCCCTTCCTACAATCCTCCAGTAAATGAGATTCCACGGCTTCCAGACGAACCTGCTCCAGGCCCCACCATCACTACTATTGAAAATATTTTTTTAGCATCTAACCCAAACTTCCATTGCATTATTTTAGTCCACAACTTTGAATCTGTCCCCAGCAGGCATGGAGGAAAATTCCTCCTGTTTCACAGACATCTTCTATATTGCAAAATATCACAGTTACCACAAATTTCTCTTTAATGGAAGAGGTCCTGCCTAAGTTGCCACAATTTGCTGTGTTCAGCAATATCATGAGTTTACAGAGCAGTGGTGTTTAAGTGTGCTGGATTGCTTAACCCCCCAAAAAGAGAACTGAAATACTTTGGCTTCACCCAGCCATGAAGCTGCAGCTGA
>WBNQ01033831.1:10117-35085 GCA_013401375.1 Spizella passerina | reverse complement strand
CTGACTGCATGCAGTGTGTGCTGATGGGACGTGGCTGCAGTGTGGCTTTAGGACACTGGGCATGACAGCTTGATCTCTGATCCTTTCATGCATGACAAAAGGATAAAAGGAGGAAGGTTCTGTGGCTCCTTCCCTTGCCTCCCTCTCCTCATGCCTGCCTGCACAGGAAGGACAGTGTGTTTTTGCTAGGTAATACAGAGGTCACTTCAATGCAGTTTCTCTCTCATTATGCACTTCCAGAGCAAGGAACAAGTATAGAGCAAGGAACAAGTACTTCTGGGAGTACTTTATCACTTTTGAAAAGTCAAAAAAAAGTCATCACAGAGCTTTCTGTAGCCTTCCTCAGGGCAGAAGAAGTGACACCAATTTTTCACTTGTGCACTCTGGTTCCCACAGGAGCTGAGTTGATGTTTTAGCTGTGTCTACCTTGAGCTTCAGTGACTGGGTTTACCAATACATGTATCAGAAACTTAAATGGATCCTTACACAAGTTTGATTTTGCCAAGTTAAAAAGCCAGAATTTTGGTATTGTGCATGGTATTACCAGATAATTACTTTCTTTAACCAGTTTGCCTTTAGTTGACAGATTTCTGCAGGATACATGAAAATTGATAGACTAAAACTTGCTCTCAAGCACAGTAGCATCCTTGTTCTATGGCTGCTAATCAAAGCCCCTAACACCATTAAGACAAGCTAAGGCGTCTTGACTTCCTTCCTTGATTGGCCAAAATTTCCAATGATTAGCATTGCTGATAATTGCCAAAAACCTCCTATCTGCTGCTCAAATTACCAGAATTGCTACTTTTGAAAGACATGGCCCATCTTTCCACAACAGCTTGTGAAATTAAGCAGACTTCTTTAGGTAGATTTCTCACTTAAGGAACATAATAAGAAAATAATAAGCACATCAATTTAATATCTTCTAATCCCCACTTACCTTTTAACACCTGAAGAGTGACAAAAGTGTAGGAACAGTGAAATAACTCAGTTGTCTCCATGGAATCTTGAGTGAAATCAGGAGAGAAAATTGATCAAATATAAAGTCTTTCTTCCTCTAAATATTCCTGGAAGTTCTACAGGGAAAAAAATTATTAGGACATCATAAATCCCTTGTTTCCAAGTCAGTTCCCTGTAGAATAAATTAGTCAAAGACAGTGTAAGGTACAGTGTATCCACTTCAATGTAACCACTTAAAATTGAAAGAGTGAAGCCTCCAAATGCAATTAGAAAATATCATTAAACTTTTCTCAAAACAGTTCTTAAAGAAAGTAATGCATAAGCTAACAGAGCCTGTTAAAGCTGAAATTAAACTTTGGATGTGGGTGTACTGACCTATATGTAGCATCTTATCTTTACCACCTCCGTCTCCTGCACGTTCCTGTCCACCATGTAACTTTTGCATGATCAGAAATGAACATTAACTTTCATTTCTACTGTTCAACCTTTAAAATTTTCACGTGCATACTTCAGCTGATGCAGGTGGCTAACCAAGACACCAGTGCTGCCTTTCTCTCTGACTGCTCAGTCTGAAAAGGGAAAAGCAGTTCTAACATGCAGCAGATTTTCCAACAGGAATTGTAACTCAGAGGCACTCAGCTGGGGTCTGTGGATCATCATCCTGGCTCACAGCTTTGGTTAGGGTGAGCTGGAGCACAGCACTGGCACTGCTTCCTTTTATTCTGCTTCTAAATTGCATTAATGTCAGCAAAATTACCCTAAATACTAATAACTTCCTAATAGCTCATTTCCATGTAAGCGTTTTTGTTGTAGCTGACCCAGAATTTTATATGATTACAAATGAGAGAGAGGAAAGGTAAGAAAATCCTTGAGAGAGTTTATGAAATAAAATTTAATCCACATTCTGAAAAAATGACAACCATTCATATCAATTAGATATTTGACTCAGGAACTGAACAGCCCAGACACATTGCTGGGTTTCAGGGGCAGCTTCAAACTTAGTTTAATGCCATGTAGAGGAAGTATGAATTTTCTTATCATAAATTTGCACAAATTAAAAAGTAGGTCTAAAAAACAACCTCCTGAAAGTCAGACCTCTGAGTTCTTGTTCTTTCCTCAGCTTCCCTGGAGAAAAGTGAAGTCACGATGAGAAAGAATATTTCAGTGAGAGGGGAATCATTTCCTGGCATACAAATCCCGAACTTGTTGTGCATTAGTTTTGTCTGTAGTGGTCAGGAACACAGACTGAGAGTTTGGATCCTGTTCTCAGGTGCCTGGTGGCAGATCCCTGCACTTTATAATGTGGGGCTGTAGAAAGCTACAGGAAAACATTCAATTAAATCGAATTGCACACTTAAGGCCAAGATAGGGAATAATTATCTGAATTAAATCCCAGCTCCAATTGCTACACGTGCTCAGAATTTTGCAGTCTTTGTTCTTTCTAAAGTGATGTATTTACCAATAAGATAAAATTTAAAATTGGAGTTCACATGCCAAATATCAGGATATAAACCTTGGGCAAGAGTTACCTTACCTTTCCCCAACACTAAGGCTACTTATGTCCAGCTGCATTTATTCTTAAACGGTTAGATTTAACAGCAAACCTGTAGATGCCACTAAAATGCATTCATAGGAGGGACTGGCTTGGATTTTAGTGAGCTGCTTTGATTGAGTTCCATACTATGTCTTGAGAACGAGCTGCTGGTTGTTTTCCACTGAATCTATGATAATGCTTCTGCTCTTCTGTGGCACTGGCTGCACAAACCAGGAAACCTCTGTGAGAAAAGTATTTCCCTGTTTTGGAAAGCAAACATAGTAGGATACATTGCAATTGTTTTGGCGTGGGCTGCTCACATTCTTAACTACAGTGGATGAAAAAGAGAGACTTGCTCTTCTGCCCCTTTTTGTGATCCCAAGCTGAAGTGTTAACTACACCAGCATGATAGTCATCTTCTGTCCTCTCCAGCTAACTGCCTGTCATTTCTTTGTTTGTCTTCTGGTGTCTTTGTTAAAATAACAGAAATATAGCATGGGAGGGAAAAGGCAAGCAGCCTCAATAGTCATCTGACCATGGAAAAATTCTCAGCTGCAAATACAGAAAGGTAGAAATAGCCTCAGTGGATCAGAGCAGCAGTTAATCTAGCTCAGTGTCCAGTTTCCAACAGTGTCAGTGTCTCATGCCTTCAAGACAAAAAATGTTTGGAAGGCAATTATAAAATAGCTTTCAGACAACTTTACTCCCAGACACCCTATCAGAATTTCTTTAAAATTACTTTGTTAGTTTTACTTCGTAAAAAGAAATTTTATTTGTAGGCAAATATGCTTATATAAATATAAGTACATGCTAGGATGAAAGTTAGAAGTCTGATTAGTCCTGCAAGTCCACACTATACTACTAGAAAAATAGAACTTTTAATTTCAATAAATATAGACTCTAATAATCCGTATGTTTATATCCCCTTTGAAAAAAGATTGTATATCTGTTAGACTTGGTAGAAGACTATATTGGCTTCTCAATACAGTAAAATACTGATGAAATGAACAGATATATTTATTTTAAAAATAAGGGAGGGTGAACTGATACTTTAAATAATCAGCTGGGATTTGGGAGAGCTTATTTGAGTTCTTTACACTGCTGTGGACTTTCTTTTAGACCATGAACAAATCTATTAAGTTTTAGTCTCTCATTTGTAAAATTAGAAAAATAGTCTTGCTCTATGAGAGTATAGAGAAAAAATCTCAATTAGAATATTTGCTTTCTGCTTCAGTACTGAAAGAGTAGTTGAAGGACCGTGTGGACCCTCAGGACACTTCATGTTTTTATGTCACCAGGTCTTCATTACACATCATAGGATTCTGTCTCCATATTTTAGGGGAATAGAGCAGAGCTTTTCTGGAGAGAGAGTCTAGATCTGTACTATCTAAGAAGGTAGATGGAAGGTACATCATCTCCACATTTCAGCTTGCCTGCTACATGTATGCGTTTGGGGATCTTTTGCATTTGGTTCCCAAAAATAAAGTAGAATGGGAAAACATTCCAATGTCCCATACATACAGTTCAGATGTAACCTACTCATTTATTGAAAATGCTGAAGATTCTCCAGGCTACTTTTAGGGTCCAATAGCACACACAAGCTTGGCTTGCAAATGAATTTTGATTTCTGTTACTCAAACTATTCTAATTCTTGTTGATGTGTGCTAGGGAAAGACTCTATATCATCCCACTCTGCCTTTAGCACCATATCATGTAGCATATTTTATGAGAAGAAAACATTTCATAATTTCTACTGTATAATGTCCTGTGGAATTGGTAAGACAGTATATNGAAAAAAAAAAAAAGGCACTTGACTGAAGGTCACTTTGAGGTTGGTATTTCACAAAAGCTTTTTCCCCAAGTGTACAATATTGGATAATGTTGAGTGATGATGGCAGGGTAGTTGTGAAGGGTAAAACAGGGAGAGAAGTATACTAAAAAATACTTCCACAGAATAAAACAAATGGGAATTACTCCTATTGAGTGGGAAGAGAAATAGGTCCTGGAAGCAAAACCATAAATAAGTGTTATGTGCCTTTGAACTCGTTTTTCCCTTTACTCTGTGCCTTTTCCTTTGTTTTATTCTGTGGAAGTATTTTTTAGTATACTTCTCTCCCTGTTTTACCCTTCACAACTACCCTGCCATCATCACTCAACATTATCCAATATTGTACACTTGGGGAAAAAGCTTTTGTGAAATACCAACCTCAAAGTGACCTTCAGTCAAGTGCCTTTTTTTTTTTTTCTTTTATGCCTTGTTCAGCTGTTGGAGCAGAAAAGTTAGGATCAGATTAATTGTAACAGCAGAGGCTTAGCACTGCTGCAGCCTGACCCCAGCTGCCTGCCTTTTGGTCTTGGCTGTAATTTCTCATACAGCATTTGGCAACACTGGAGTNTCCCAAAAATAAAGTAGAATGGGAAAACATTCCAATGTCCCATACATACAGTTCAGATGTAACCTACTCATTTATTGAAAATGCTGAAGATTCTCCAGGCTACTTTTAGGGTCCAATAGCACACACAAGCTTGGCTTGCAAATGAATTTTGATTTCTGTTACTCAAACTATTCTAATTCTTGTTGATGTGTGCTAGGGAAAGACTCTATATCATCCCACTCTGCCTTTAGCACCATATCATGTAGCATATTTTATGAGAAGAAAACATTTCATAATTTCTACTGTATAATGTCCTGTGGAATTGGTAAGACAGTATATTGCTTAAATAGGTCTTGTTTGAAATACAGGTCCAACATTGAATGAAATCTGTGGGAGTTGCACTGTTCTCTCAGAACAGTCATTGACTGAGGCCCTTCTATCAAAAGCCATTTCAGTGGAGACTAAAAACAACTGCAGACAAAAAAAAATCTCCCACAGTAATTTTAAATCTCTCCCAGATAGCTCAAAAGTATTATCCACTACTGCCAGTTAGTGCAGTGCAGCAGCCTGTGTAGGCAGAGATACAAACAGCTCATAGTATTCTGAGCCAAGTTCTTTCATGTTGTGAAGGTATTGACTTTACTGAGCCTGCCTGAGGGATGTATTTGGCTCAAAAGTAAAGTTATTTCTGCATTTAGTTAGCAAAAAATGTTTTGATTGTAAAGGCCAGAAATCCAGTCATTGGTTCCTTAAAATGCAAGTATTGCCAGTCAGAGGCACATCTGATCTTGAGCCTTTCTTCTTGGTAGCCAAATGGGAATTACTCCTATTGAGTGGGAAGAGAAATAGGTCCTGGAAGCAAAACCATAAATAAGTGTTATGTGCCTTTGAACTCGTTTTTCCCTTTACTCTGTGCCTTTTCCTTTGTTTTATTCTGTGGAAGTATTTTTTAGTATACTTCTCTCCCTGTTTTACCCTTCACAACTACCCTGCCATCATCACTCAACATTATCCAATATTGTACACTTGGGGAAAAAGCTTTTGTGAAATACCAACCTCAAAGTGACCTTCAGTCAAGTGCCTTTTTTTTTTTTTCTTTTATGCCTTGTTCAGCTGTTGGAGCAGAAAAGTTAGGATCAGATTAATTGTAACAGCAGAGGCTTAGCACTGCTGCAGCCTGACCCCAGCTGCCTGCCTTTTGGTCTTGGCTGTAATTTCTCATACAGCATTTGGCAACACTGGAGTTAAATAGTGCTGTATTTTGATTCTAGGCCCTGACTGTGTTCTTTAACATCACTGCATGATGATGGCTCTTAGTGAATTAACAGTTCCCACACCTGCACAGTCTCTAATCCATCCTCCTGCACCTTGTTCCATAGCTGGCATTGCAGTGAACTCACAGCTTGGTTACCATAAGGACAGTGTTTGGTTTCTCATTGCTTCAGAGTGGTGAGCCATTGACCTCGTTGGGGATTTCTGTTCAAGGCAGGCTCTTCTGACCACAGGAACATCTTATTCAGACAGACACATCTGAGGGCCATTTCCCAATTTCTGGGTTTCAAAATCTGGCTTCAATTCATATATTTTAGGGCTACATTTTAGTTAGAGGTTTTAAAAATTCGTAGAGAACACCTGTGCCAAAGTCTTTGCTGATCTTAACTGGATTGGTTTTTATAACTTTCTTGGAACTGAACTAAAGAAAGAATATGTGACTGTACTTATATATGTAAATGTATAAGTACATAAACACAATACTGATAATAATGTGGAAAATATTAAGAATAGCCTTCCAAACATAATGGAAGTTAATGATTGGAGCCCAGAAAATCCATATAAAGAAGTGGATGTGTTCCTTTTTTGTTTTCAAAGGGTGCTTCAGGAAGAAAGTTTAGTTGGGTAAATGAGGACATTCACTTTGTGGTTTGTAATTTTACATGCCACTTAAGAAAAGTGTTCTCATTTGGCATATTTCAACTTTAAACCTGTTGAAATTTCAGCACAATTCCTTAAATAGGAAGGGATGCAATCACCCATTAAATTGCTAAATAGTGAGACTATCTCAATTACTTAATTAACTGGATTTCAAACTTAGGTGTTTAAGCCTAATGGATTCTATTTGTTATGAAATTACTTGTGTCTTAACTTCTTATAGATAAACAATCGCTTGCATTTGAACAGATCAGTTATTTTTTAAGTGTGTATGTGTGTTTACAGAATAACAGCCCAGTTCTCTGTCAGTGAAACTGAGGCTGATTTAATCCTCACCATAACAAAGGAATGATTTCCAGTTGAAGGAATTGTTTCTAATCCAATTTAGATTGAGAAAAGTAGTATTTGGTTAGGGCAGAGAATTTTTAAATGATGCCAGGCATATGAAATTCATTTTGTGTAAGTCTTTGTTAACCATTTAACTGCTTGTCACTTCAAAATATTGGGTCCATGAAGACTGCCCAGCTCTGATTGTTTTTACTGCCTGGATTTGGCATCCAAGTATGTTCTGCTGGAATATTAATGAATTCTTTTTTAAAAGGAAACTTATTAAAGTCAAAACTCTTCCTGAAATTGTATACACACATACAATGTCTCATTTGTAACCTATAATTTTCCTTTTATTTTATTATTGCAACAAAGATGTTTGCAAGTGATAAGAGATATAGAGCAAACTTGTATATCTGGTGGCTTCACCTGGAAAGGTGAAGAGGCTTCTCACAGCTGTATTTACAAGCAACCACTCTAGGATGCTTTTTGCAACCAAACATTTCTCCCCAACCCATGTTCTTCTTCCCTGGTTGTTTTGGGTGGGGCTTTTTTGCCATCACTGGCAATTGCATTTATTTCATACTGTATCCCCTCCTTTCACAGAGACAAGGAAAACCTTGCAGCAGCATCAGAAAACAGGTAATGTTTGCTGTGTTTGATTTACTTCCTGTTAAGAATGTATCTTCACTTCCTTCATATTGTTCTTACTTCAGAAACATGAAATTTGTACTGTTTGAGCAGATGATGAAAGTAGAGGCTTCAGCTAAGTGGGTTCATTGGGCATTTCTTTCTCATGCACTGTGATGTGGAACAGGTGGGGGTTGTGTTTCTCAAAACTTATAAACCTAAAAAATAAGAAGTTTTAAATCAAATATTCCTGAAAACTGAGTACTGTCAGTTTATGATATAGTTTTAAGAACAATTTCCATTTTAAACTTTGTCTAGACTATTCAAGACATTTTTAGAATCTAAATAAGATTATCTTTTAAAGAACACTTATATGTCAGATCTTGATTGATACTCAGTGGGTTATAAGGTTCAAAACAGTCCCTTCATAAGTTCCTTCATGTCAAGTTGTTTCCTCACAAAGGATCTCAGAACATTTTGCAGTTAAGTATAGAAATGTGTTGTTTTTGATCAGTTCATTTATTAAACCCCCAAGTACGGATACACAGGTATTTCTTGAGCGAATCTGAGTTGTTAAATGGAGCAAAGAAAGACCTCTTAGTAGTTAGTCATGAAAAGAATTTTATGCTACCGCTTTTCTCTTTGTTTTTGATTCCTGCCTCAGTGATATGCAAGCTCTTTTTAATTTTGGAGTTTTTTAAAGACTGCTTATATTTGAACAAAGGTTGCATAGTTAATATCTGAGTGCAAGCATTGTTTGTTAATAATGACACAAGTAATGTCAACTGGCACTTGAACAGTTGGGAAAATTGATTTTTATTTTTAAATTAATAATTTAAAAAAGAAGGAAATAAACCCCTTGATTCCTGAATAAGAATTAAATTGTAAAGAACAAGCAATACATGTTAGAATTTCACCAGCAGTTTAATTTGTGTAAAACCATTTATTAGGACTATGCAGCTGCTTCATTGAAATCTCCTTTTCTTTTAATTATTATTTTATTTTGCCAGGATCAATTTCTGATATATGACTGGTGTTATTGTCCTCCTATGTTGCCTTAATCTTGTGTGATCTGTCATACCACAGCCTTTCTCCACCAACATTACCATCACAGCTCTGCTTATTTTGATATTCATAGCAATATGATTTCCAGATTTAACACAAGGTACCTTTTTTAATTTGTCAAGCCTTTCCTGGTCTTAAGCAGTAATTAACCAATGAACTAGCAAGATTACTTCATCTGCATTGTCATTATGATCTCCAGCTCCATCTGTGGCTGGAATTCTGTGTGTTCCTGAAACCCCTGCTATTACCTAGGAAATGCCTCGTTTACAAACACCCTTGTAATCTCTGTCACCCAGGCCTACAGGTACCGCGCATGCGCCCCAGTATGTGACCTCGAGTATTTGGCACCCTCCTAAGTCATCCACCAGGGATGCCAACACTGCCAATGCTCAGCCAGTGGCCTCCAAGGGCTCTGTGAGGCTTGGAGCAGGTACAAGCCAGGGGGAGGCCGGTGTTGGCCAGAAAGCCCCTCTTGCTTCATCCGGTAACCAAAGGTACACTGTGCCGTGTAACTGCATCACTGACCCGGTTTGGAGCTTTGCAATGGTTTGGTAATAACAACCTCTAACTCCTTCAGATGGAAATGCCCATTGCCTCAAAGGCCAAGGTTCCAGTTCTTCCAATTCCAGCAGCTTCTGGTCCATGTGGATGTTACATTTTCAGTGGCTCTCATAGGATCACACCTACAATACAGAGACAAGTCATTTAGCACCTTCAGCAGAGAAGCAGCAGCTGATATTTCTGTATTTTCAGTGGTTTCCACAAACATTCCCATATTCAAATATTGAATCCTTATGCATTACAGCTTTCTCTAAATACTTTCTTTGGCACTTTTTTTCTACAAATGATGCAATAACAGATCTTTGTTCATATCCATTTTAGTTTTGGTTTTCTATATTTTTGATTCTTTGCAAGTAATCTGTTGGAGGATTAAAAACACAAAAACCTTCGTGCATTACATAAAGGAAACTAAGTGCTGTTTTAATCATCCACTCCTTGTTATTGGGATAGAAAATGTCAGAACTTAGGACTTCACCGAGAGAAAAAAGTATAGATTATACTTATATTTTAAATGTTAGAGTGCATTTGTTGCTGTGTTCTCATTATGGTTGTTAACCATTATCTTCTTAACCTCTACTGATCTGTGTTCCTTTTCATGAGTGAAAATCAGCTGAGAAGAGATGTGTGTTTGTTTTCATCCACTTAACTTACTTTTATGTTTGTTACCGCAAATATGAAGATGTTTGATTTTTTCAATGTCTTTTAAAATACAAAGTACTGTAAAGATTTAAAGTCTACAAATTATTGTATTTAAAAACCGACCAACCAAGCAAAAAATACTCTATAATGTCATAATGAAGCTGTTGCATTAGATGATCTTTTTTATAAAGCAGCACTCACATTTATCAATTATTGAAATTCTTCTGTTCTTGAATAACTAAAATGAATAATCAGACTGAAAAACTAGAAAGGAGGAGGAAAAAAACCAATTCAGCTATTGTATTTGACAATATAGATAATATTATGTAAAATTCATAGTTGCTGAATTAAGACCAGTCAAGTCAGTCTTGAGCTCTTTCTATAATCTGATTTTGAGAATGTTATCAACTGCATATAATTTATGTAAACAAACCACTCTGATTTTTATGTTTATATCCACTTCATTTCTATTTATTTCCATTCCTTGTAATATATGTAATATGTATTATGTAATATAATTAACATATTCTGTCATGAAGGAAGGTAAGCAAGCCTCTAACATTTTAATCACGTAAAAAGAAATATTACAAATACTATGCAAGATAAAATTTGTATTTCTTTTAAACTTTAAAGGGTATTCTATTATATTTTGGTTTTATGTTACTTATATGGGTTCATTCTGCTCAAATCTGTCTCCACACAGGTCCATGTCCACACATATGGATTGGGTTTTTTTAACTTTATTTTCAGTATTTATCACTGAATATGTATTTTGATTATTTTGTACATTGTTACAATTAAATTGCAATTAAGTTCACTGTTCTCTTCAAAGTATGAAGTCTTGAATCCTCTGAAATCTGTAGTAAATTCCCTTTCATATCAGTGAAAATAGACCAAATGGGTGAACTCCTAATGTGTGTTTGTTTTCAACACATACATTAAGTTCCATTTTTATGTGCAGCATAGTTTCAATCCTTTCCTCTTTGCCAAATCAATGATATGTAAGTATGCAAGATGAAAACTGTAACTCCACAGCTTTTAATGGGGTAATTCTGGTACCCACTGTGGCACAGGGAAAATTTCACAGTGTTGAAATTCAGTACCAGATTAGCTGTGATGGATAATACACAGCTACTCTGTTACACAGGCTGTGAAATTGATAGTCTGCTAGTTAATTGGAAGAATTTACATCATGAAATGCATCAGGATGGAAGAAATCATCTGACTCTCAAATGCATATTACTATGGAAGAACTTCTGCAAAACTGCTACAAAACTTGGTGTAAGGATTTGAAATCCAGAATTGCAAACTGGATGATTATTTTCAGCAACTTACTTATTATGTGCATAATTGTAGCTGAATCTCCATGAGGGAGAAAATACCAATTTCCCGCTTTTGTTGAGGGCTGCATTCAACTTTGAGGTTTGTGGGTATAACAATCAGAATCTGTTTCAGCTAATCAAACACAATATTCAGCTGAATTAAGACACCATCCTGTAGACTATTGAACTCTAGAAGACGAGGTGAAGGACAGGGGAGATGGGACAGTCCCTTGGAGGACAAGGGGTATCCCAAATTCAGAAATACCAAACACTTGTTCTAGGTCCTGAGGAATATATCTTGTCAAATCAGTGCTTCTGAGAGAAGCAAAAGAAAATATGAGATAATTTGCACAATGGATGGTAATTCTGCTTAGAAAAGAAAGCTGAGAGAGAGAGAATTGGAGGGCTAAGGTTAGCTGAAGAAACAGCTGTGGAGCTGTAGGGTTTCTTTTGTTATTTGGGACTTGCTGTGCTCAGGAAGGAGCATTTTGGACCTTTGTAACTTGAGCAAGAGAATTACTGAATTCCACCACCATGACAGGAGTAATTTGTAAGAGCAAAGAGGTGTGACAATATACTTATGACATAAGTCTAAACAAGTAGGCATATATCCATTATGTTTCTAGGCCACTGCTCATGGACAAGACAACTATGTACAGTGATGCTCTGATTTAAAAAAAACCTGCTAACTTTGTTCCATTTGTCTGTCTTTAAGAGATGAGTAATTCTCAAATTTGAGGGTGGTGATAGAAGACATTAATAGTTCAACAAGTTACTTAAATGGTCACAGGATACAAGACAAGATTATCATCATTCATTTCAATATATTTGATGGAATTTATACAAGCTCACAAGACTGTGACAGGCTCTTCACAGCCATTTCAGTCCTGGGTACCACATTTCCTACCACTGGCATCAGTGGGAGCAGGACTGAAGTGCTCTTTAACACCTGGGGTAAATTTCAGTCAAGCAGGACCAACACTGCATTGCAGTCTGAACTACACAATGGAAAAGGCTGAACAAATGTCTTTTTTTTTCTTTGCATAATTGTGCTTTTCCCTCAGTAACCCAGCCAGCTACTATGTTTGCAGCTGCAGGTTCAAACATAGTAGGTTTTATGCTCTCCATGTAAATGCACGCCTTCTTAAGATGCTTCTTGTTTTATTTAATTGAACTCTAATTAGTACCCCTGTTGAGCATGCCCCGGTGGCTCCCAGTTCTGCTGCTCCTGCACCACATGCTTCAGCACCTCAGCCTGCTCCTGCTGCTCCAAGCACAGCCAGCCTGATGGCAGCACCAGCCACCACCTCAGTAGTGCAAGAGGCTTTCTCATCCTCCTTCCAAAGGTAATGCTTCATTGCTTTGTACCCCTCTGGCTTTGGAAATGCTGCATACACATTCTTAGCTTAAGAATGTAGTATGAAAAGCTGTAACCTGGTTTATATGCTTTTATATATTTGGAGGGGGGGTGGTTTTTTTAGGGTTTTTTTTTTATGTGGAGTTTTTTTCTTGATGTGTTTTTTTTTTTCAATTTTGTGATATGTTGTTCATGTTTGCATAGAATTTGCAAAATAAAACTGCCCTACAAATAACTTCATTTTCAGAAAGTGAGTCTGGGCTTAAAATCGGAAATGTTTTTACACTACTTATAATAAAACCAAAACAACTCCTTATCCTAGTTGCAGTGAATGAAGATTCTTTTAATAGTGTTTCTGCAGTAGGACAAGAAATGGAAAATTAGAAGATGTCATTTACTCACATGATTGAGCTTACTGTGTCACAGCAGATATCAGTAAAACATGGTAGACACTTGATGATTGACTTGCTCTGTAAGTTAAATCAATTCATTTCTATTAGATTTATCTGATCTTTTTTTCCTAATGAGAATTAGTCTTTGAGCTGAAGTTTCAAGGAGATGCATTCCTAACACTTGTAGCACAGTGGGAGTTACAGTTGTGTATGAAAAACTGTCAGACAGCTTGTGAGGAAATGTGTGGGATTTCTACAGCTGTCACTTACATTGCAGTCATTTTGGAGATAGTAAGAGTGAGTTTTTTGGTACATAATATTCTTTTATCTTTGGGGTTTGCTACATGAATATTCTGAAAAGATGCCTATTTTAACATGCTTTTAAAATCCAAGGAAAAACACACTTCCAGTAATATAAAACACTTATAATTGAGACCTCAGAAGTGTCATATTTTAGGTATGTATAAATGGAACTGGAAATGTTGTCTTGACTCTACTTCTTAATTAATTTTTCCTAGTTGACTTGCATTATGTGTATATACCAACTAATTAGGTTCTCACTTTAGTCAATTTTTACCTAGCCATGACCTACCAGAAGGCAGTGGTTTTATTCCAGACAGCAAAGGAGTTTTGAAAAAGGTCTTATGCTCAAATTCAGAACTGGCCTGAGAGGCACTTCTACATAAAATCATGATAAGGTTTAAATAATTTTTATCCTTCAGTTGAAACCATAGCATGAAGAAAATGTGCCTAGTATCTGCTTCAGACCAAAAAAAAAGGCCTCCACTCAATTAATCATTCCAGTTACTTCTGGTTTTGATAGGACAATCTCCTGTCTGGGACTGTGCACAGTAAAATGTTTCTCTTGTCTTTAGACTCAAACATCTTCAGATCTTTCAGATAAAAGCATGTATCATTGACAAAAGTCCTGTCCTGTAATACTGCCTTTCTTAATTATTGATAGTCTGGTTTTAAAATGTTTCCATAATGTGTGCATTTTGCCTTGTGTTCTGTAGGAATGTGCTTGGTTGTGCTATTCTGTAAGTCTGCAGATGTGTGCTACAGAAAACCTGTTCCTGGTAACCATGCAGCAGTTTTCCTGTATCTGAATCTTGCCAGAGCTTGGTTCTGATGCCATGATTTGTGCCCCTGTTAAATAATTTTGTTCATGCTTTTATGTGTCTTCTGCAGAGTTCTTGCAGCCCCCAGCTCTCTTTCCCAGCCTAAGCCTTTCCATGGGCCCAAGAACATGTCATTAGCAGCTTCCACTATTTCATCTGCTATCTCTTCTCAGTCTAGGTACATCTGTAAAGCTCTCTTCTTTTAACCTAATTTGTTTTGATTTTGTATTATGCTCTCTGACATGAGGTTTTCAGTTTCTGAAGGGATTGAACTGGGAGAGAAAAAGCACAGTGTGTTTAAAAGAACAGCCCCTTCCTTATCTTCTGCATGACAACCCAGCTAGGAAACAGCAACGTTTTAGATGTAGGACATGTGACCACAAGGTCCTCTTGGAACAGAGGTGTTTCACTTACTTGGTTTGTGCTGATTTTACCATCCTGAAATGAAAATACTTGCCTAGAAACACTGGGTAAGAATGATGGACCTTTTTTTTCTTGGTGGAAACGCAGGATCACAGGAATCTTTTATCACTAGAAAGAGGGAATGCTGCTGTACTGCCTCACTTCCAAGCCTTTTCACTGCTTTCATAACACTTTGACAACTAACAGAGAAAAGCAGGTGGTTTTAGGACTCATTTGAACACAATTTGAACAGTCTTAAGAAATAATAAACTAAATCAGCAATACATTTGAGATTGTAATTATCCATGTGTGTCTAATCTTTATATTAAAAAATAGTTGGGAGTTATCCAAAGGTGATGTTTGAAATTGACAAAGGGCACAAGTTTGAAGGCTTGAGTATAATAAAGGCAAGAAATAAAATGGTCTATCTCAAGAGAATCACAGAACAGTTAAGTGCTTGGCACAGGAAGTATTTAAGAGCAGTTTGGTTGGCTTCACATCACTGAAACCAATGCAAAAATGAAATTGCTACAGAACAAAACATCAGAAGAGTTTTCAGTTTTAGGATGTGAACATGTCTTTTTCCAGCCATGGGACTTCCATAGGGGAAGTAATCCCTGTATGGAACTGATAAAACATAAGAAATAAAACTGACTGCTGATGAGTGGAGTACACCAATTGTAACTTTAGTTTCAAGACGCCCCTTCTACTCAGGTAAGGTTCCCTGCTTTCCAATAATAACTGTGCATATTTGAGTTTGCTTAAACATTGGCATGCAGAACCTGTTCTTTCTCCTGAGCTACAGAAAATACTTGATTGTAGGGATTCTTTCAGCTGAAGATTGAAATCAGTCAGAAGATGAAATTAAATAGAAGCTCTGGTGACTAGTCTGTCCAGACAGAGCACATCTATTCATGTTTCACCAGTCTACATCTTAGGACCCATCTAAATCTTTCCTAAGAGCTTGTTTTCATTCCTGCCTTGGAAATCATGGAATCATAGAATGGATCAATGGATCAGCCCAGTGGAATCATTGGGCTGGGAGCGATCCTAAAGATTATCTAGTTCCATGGGTAGGGACAAGTTAAGCAACAATTTTGCATAATTTACATATAAACAACTAATAAATTAGTATAAAGATAACCAGTACTTGCTGACACTACTTGCATGTCTTTCCTAGAGCTAATGTAATACTGTTTTTTGATTGAGCTTTCTTCCATGTCCCTTAAATTTTATATGCATTTAATGGGAGAAGGGAAGCAGTGTGAGGCCTTGAAACCATATGAATTAATTTGTAGTTATGTACCAACATGGACTAATCAGTGTGAAACAAAATTTCAAAGAGGATAGAAAGAAAGATGACATTGAGATATTGAGGCATTTGAATTGAAAGTAAATTAGTAAATTAGACTGCCATGGACCATTGCTACTTTTCCTGCCCCTTTGAAAGGAAGTGACTTGTCTGGGGAGGCTGTGTCTCCACTCTTGAAAGTCTTCAAGACATCACTGGCTAAAACATGGAGCAACCTGGTCTGACCTCAGAGCTGGCCTTGCTTTCAGCAGGTTAGATCAGAGTCTTCCTGAGGCCTCTTCCAACATCAAAGAGTCTGTGAATCTATGAAAAACATCTGTCCATTTCCAAAAGAAATGCTCTAACCAGACTCCTGAAACCTCTTGCTGGCACCTGGCCACATATAAAAGATCTACAGCATATCAACTTTATACTGCTGCTTTGTCAGTGGATGACACGAGTGTGTTCTGTCATCTGCTTCCCTGTTACCAACAGGCAAATGTTACTGTCTTGGCTTCAGCAAGTCTTGGCACATAAGGGCAAATCAGAGACTTGTAGGACCTGTAAAAATGTGGTTCCTTGATAATCAAGTACAAGAAGTAAACTCTGCTTGGTTGGTTGGTTTTGGATGGCTGTCTTGCAGCTGGAATAGGTTCTTTATCTTGGTGCATTTCTTCCATGTATGTTTTTAAAAGTGTTGTGTATTATAGCTTGTGTATTCAAAGGTAAGGGACTAAAAATGGCTTCTAAATTGATTTATAAATCAAATTTTTGAGCATCTGGTAGTTTTCATTTAGAAATCAAGTAATGCTTTAGCATGCCAAAATACAGACTTAAAAATCCAGTTTTAGCTTGACATATACCAGAAGAATATTGAGCATTTAATATAATTGTATTTAAAAAAAAATAATTACACCGCTGTTTTACAGGATGGGGATGTCCTCAGGTAGATGAGGCTGAGATTTTATCACCATTATTCCAGTGTTTGGTGTTTTTTTTTCCCTTTTAGATGCTTTAAAAACATCCACCAAGAAAAGGCGGGAGGCTTTCTTGATCAATATCCTTAACTATTTAAATCTAATTTTACACTTTAGAAGATCCTGTTCTATAGTGACTTAGTTTTTGTGAGCATATGCATAACACTTAACATGAGTGAAATCTTCATCATGTTCCTGAAGAGGAATGTTTGAAGTAAATCACTAACCTTTAACAGATTGTGTTACTCTTTTACATCTGCAGTGAAATCTGACTTACTGTTATCTGTTCCACTTACAATCTTACTCAAAAGAAGCAAGCACAGCAGAAGAGTTTTGAATAAGCTTGAAGCTCTTCAGGGATGGATTATTCCATCTAGAGGATTAAAGCAGGGTGCTCCATGCAACAGCACTCTGGGAATACAAAACCAAGAGAAACAATGGAAAGAGTTACAGTTATGGTTCTAAAAGCCAAGTGTAGCTTCTGATCCAGAGATTTTAATCCAAGCACTGTGTCCATGGTAAAGGGAAGAAGAAATCTTCTCCAGCAGTTAGGAAAATAACTGGCATAAGATGACTCCTGGTCAGTTAAATAAACAAATAACTGACTCCTGGTGGTTCTGGGAAATGTGGGCTGTGCCCCTGTGGGGTGGGATTGATGCTCTTTAGCCCTGCACTGCCCTGCAGGAGCTCTGTTCATTCCGAATCCTCTTGTTTCTCAGATCATACATTGTGCAGGCTTTCAAGTACTTCCTGTATTTGCATAAATGACTCATTTATGTT
This sequence comes from Spizella passerina, assembly GCA_013401375.1. Lineage (NCBI taxonomy): Eukaryota > Metazoa > Chordata > Aves > Passeriformes > Passerellidae > Spizella > Spizella passerina. The sequence continues at coordinate 17,426 of WBNQ01033831.1, read as the reverse complement.
CTGAAATGACACTGTTTCCCCAAGGGGGAAAAAAAAATCTACCTGTTTACCTAAGACTGTAGCAATGGAAAGGTTCTTCAAGACAAAAGTTGAACACGGTGGGTGGATGTTTCTGCTTCAACTATGCCAGCCTGTCCTTTTCATGGGGTTGTCCAAGGTGCCTCACAGGCTGGGGCACTTCCCTGATCTTTGGCCTTTGGTTCATTCAAGATTTGCTTTTCAGATTTGATACAATGTAAATATGTCACTGAGAAAAATCCCTTGTATTTTTTTCTGCTCATAAAAATAATTGGAGTTCCACAATCAAATAACAAGATCAGAAAAGAGTGACTTATGGAGCTCTCAGCTCATTGACTTATGTTGTCACTCGTCAGGTGTCACTGTGATTCCCAGCTTAAATAAGAAAACAAAATGTAATTAATACTCATATAATTATAAATATGCACATGTTGTTTACTTCAGCATTTAAGAGCTCTTCTTACTCATAGAAAATTCATGGTAGGGCAAAATATCCCAATCTTTTGTGTACATTTTTTCAAATACCACTTTTGTCTCATTTTAGTTTCAACCGGCATTCTTCCACCTCCATCAGCTACCAGTCAAAGCAGAGGTATCAAACTGTTTTGTGCAGCTATTCTACCTTAAAAGCACTTAACAAACCAGTTTATTGCTACTAGTAGGCATCTAGTGAAGCGTTAACATAAAAATTATCTGCTTAGAAATATTTACTCTTTCTTTTTCTGACAACTAATAGTTTTCAGAGCCAGTATTTAATTTGCTGCCTGTCACATGCCATTGACTGCTACAGATAAATTCAATGAGGTTGCATTCACTGCTTTTTGAGATGCCAGTGCTTCTTGATCCATTAAAGCATCTTTGGTGCTTACAACATCTTTTTATTCTTTCTTAATTTCCTTCTTTCTTGTTTCTTGTTTTCTTTTGATTCTTTTAATCACATGCCATTTCGTTTTCTTCAGCAGAAATTTTGATAAATCTTTTCTTTCACTAAACCCTTAATGATGTATTATAACACTTTATTTCTCTTTGATAAGCTTTCTTATCTTTCTTACTGTAATTAATATGCATCATAATCATGTAAAAGGGTTAAAAGGATTCAGTGCTTCTTTTAATTTTGCTTTGATTTTGGTGGTACTATAAATGGGGGAGAGGGGGGGTGTTGTTTTGGGGTTTTTTTCAGCTTCATTTCCCTGAACACAAGGAAATCTGTGACATGGTTTTACTATGCTATTATATTTGGGAAACACTTGAATTTTGAATAACCATTTTTCTTCATGACAGTTTAAGTATTATTAATTTGGTTCAGAACTTCTTTGTTTATTTTGGGTTTTTTGTACATTCTTTGTTTATTTTGTTTATTTTGTACATTAAGAGAGATTCAAATAAGTCTTTGTAACCATTGGATCTGTGCACCTGGGAGTAGAATTTCCTCACTGGATGACATTTTCAGATTCAGGCAGTGCAACACATAATTTTAAAATCTTTTTACCCACATTGTAAATACTGGGCACTGAGCTGCGTAGTTTAGCCTGAGTATCAGATTTTAAAACAAGGACAAGTCTTTAGCTGGTGTGTTTAGCTGATGGCATTTTGAAAGCCGTGGGTGAAGCCAGAGTGGCCACAGTGTCCCTGTGCTATGGCAGCAGCAATGGCCTCTGTCCACGGGTCCTGAGCACAGTGCCTTCTGAGGCGCCTCACAGGAGGTCTCATCAGGAAATAGATGGTGAGAATGGAACCCAGAAAGTTTGACAGTGCTTAGGACAGCTTTGGCAGTTACAAAAGCACAGCAGGGTTCACAACAGAATTTACAGAGAATACAAACCCAGTAAAATAGTTTATCTTGGAGAGTTGTGTTCACTCATGGCACAATGGACCCAAATGCAGGCCTAAGCCCTAGACTAGGTACAGAAATAATTTGCTACAGCCATTGTAGCAATAGCTAAGTTTCTAGGTCTTGCTACATAGACAAAATAAATTAGCCTGAGGCAGCAATGCTATGCAAACTAAATCTATAGTAGAAATACTGTCAGAGCAGCAAAAAGCTACATTGAGGACAGGTTTATTTTGTTCAAAATTAAAAATTGAAAGTTTCCATTCCTCAGAATGTTTCTTACCTGTACTGGAAGAAGTCTGCTGGTTTTGCCATGTGAGATTATTATGTGTTTTCTCCAGATGGCATCTGTTTCTACTGTTAAAGAAAGTAAAGTCAAGATGGACCAATAATCTGGGAAAGATGGATGCTTTTTTTCATATGCTGACAAATGTTTTCCTCTAGACAAACCCATTTTGGAAATAACTCATTAGCTGTCAGCACAGATAGATAGGGATCTACTTCATAGGGGGAGTGACACTGAAGGGAAAAAACAAGCAAAACTGTTTCCAGGGTGAGTAAGAAGGAAGTTCTGTAGTGAGTAAGTTTTTCTTACTGCACACTTCTCATTATCTGTTGCTTCCCTTCCTTGTATTTCTTTATTCTCTCTTGCTTGCTTTGACTCTGATGCTCTTTTAGCAGTCTGTGAAGCACAGGCACTACAAACAGAATCATCCCAAGTAACTGGCAGATAGAAGAGGCATATTTTTTAATCTGTTACTGTAATCAAACTGAAAATCACCATCTAAGACATAAGATAGAGGAAAAACTCTTTCTTACTGATGTTTGGAATCCTGAACAAATGTTTTTATTCTAGGACTGCAAGAAAGTGCATCATAATATTGCATATAGTATGATTTTTTTCTGAAGGATGAATCTGAACAATAGGAAAATTAATGTAAATTTTTCAGTCTAAATAGGGAAAATGGTTAGTTTCAGAAAAATTTTTAAAGATTACTTCAATATTTTTGAAAAGATTAACAGTATAGAAATACTTATTAGCATTTGTAATAGCAGTAATTATGCTGAACAAGTATATTTTTAAGTCCACATGTAAGTCATTGATTTCTCTTAGACAAGACCAGGCCTTGTTTTTGCAGAGGAACAGAAAACACAAACTTTGTATGCAGCTTTGTGAAGTCTGATCCCTTGTTACTGAGAGTTTCAAATTTATCATATTCCCTCAGCAAGCTATTTTCTGTGATGACAACAACAGCAAACTTGCCATTACTTAAAATCCTTATTTCACTAATTTTTGTTTCCAAAGAATTGTCCAAGCCTTCCTTAGCAGTGACAAAGACTGATGAATCTCCCAGCATTCTCTCTTGGAGTGCTCTGGATGCTGCCAGATCTGTTACTTCATGATCAGTAACTTTTGCTGTTTATTAAGTTTTTCACACCTACATTTTGCTTTTAGAAACACAACCCAGTCATATACACCAATGCCAGTTTCTGGAGGCTACAGTGAAAGTCCTGCTCCTTCTGCTGCTTCAAAAACGAGAGTTGTTACCACTGCCAGCATAAAGCCCTCTGTCTACCAGCCAGGTAAGGAGCCCTCAAAGTACTGAAAAGATTCAGAAAAAAAAATGCTCATGCATTTCTTTTGGAAAAAGAAAATGTAGAAAGCACACATTTTGTACAGAGACATACCAGAAAGTATTTATACATGTGGGTCTAAACGTCGCTAGTTTTGCCTCAGATTATCTGAAGATTGAGGATTATGTTATATTTGTATTCTACTTCAGAGTTAAAATGTGAAACAAACAGAGGGTAAAATAAAAGCAAAGGAAAAGTCTAATAAAAAATGTTCAGCCTGATTTTTTCAGAAGAAATACATTTGAAAAATAACAAAATGTATCCAATTAAGAGCCCAGTGGCACTACAGAATTGAGAAAATGACTAAAAAAAGAATACACAGTTCAGGAAGGAGGTAAAATAAGTGGAGTTTGCTTGAGTAGGTTATATTTGCAAAATAGGTAAGAGCAGATATTGAATTTCTCAAACTTAGGCTTATATTTGAAATAAAGAATGAGGTATTTAAGCACCTCATAATGTTATTCCATTTTCCAGAGACAGCAACTTAAGAAATATATTTGGTTATTCATTCATTTGGAAAATATGCTCCTTGATATTATTTAAATTCCCTTGGTATTAATGTGTTACAAATGGACTGAGCTTCTAAAACCATTGATGACCAAAATGTGAACCTTCAAACTGAATGAATTAAATGAGACAGCAATATAAGTCTAAAGGCAGTTCTGTTTCAAATTAAGGTTTTTCTGATCTTAGCAAGAGAATTAAAAAGTTGATTTATATCTTTACAGTCAAATAAACATGAAAAGGCCAACAATTCTAACAGTCTTAAGCTCTGTCTTCTGTAATGTTCTATTTCTGGATCTACTGAAATTAAACAAATTTAGGAATTTTAATTAGACATAAAGCAGACAGACAAATCAATTGATCTTTATATTTGAGACATAAAAGTAGAAAAAGTCAAGTCAGAGCTCTCATGAGCTATTTAAGGGTCTCAAAGTAAATAAACCTTCAGCTCCTCCATTGCTTTTGGTTAAGTGCACCAGTGTATACCATGTTCTCACTCAAGGCAAATGCTATTGGTTTTGACTTGAAAAGATGATGACAGCAGATTTATTTCTGTCATGCAGAAGAGAGCAAACTCTGGCAAGTCAAAATATCTCCTAAATACACTGACTGATGTTAAGCCCTGTGCTCATTTGGGGAAGTATAAACTGCAGTTCAATGTACAAACCTGCCACAAAAATATATCTGCAGCTATTTCCAATTATTGGCTGGATCTGGTAAAGTCAAAGGTGGCTGTTGAATTCTACTTGGAATAAGAGGAAAGGCTTTTGTTTTCTCCTGGCTTGAGCCTCTTCTTTGTGCTTCCTGACATTGCTGGTGTTCCTTTGCAATTCTTTATGTTGCTGCTTTTGAGCCTCATTGCCTCTCAATAAAGGCTTAAATAGTTGGCAGAGAAAGAAAAAGTCCTCCTGTACTGTTTAGGAGTTTGAAATATAATCATTGAATCCTGAAGTGACTCTGATACAAGAGAGGTTCCAGGCAGAGATTTCAGGGAAGGTGTTTGCTTCTTGTGTTGGTACTTTATAAGTTGGTAATATATATGTATTTGATATAGTAGCTCTTCAGAGTGGTTTAGGAGCATGAGCTGTCCTCAGAGACAGTTGCAGAGCAAATGAGAAATTGCCACTTGGGAAGAAATGGAGGAAATAGCATCTCCTGTCATAGATGGGCAAATCAATAGTACTTAGAAACAAACCACCAAGACAGTTAAAAAACTTCCTCATCCAGCTTTGTTAATGACTGGCTTCCCTTGGAAATGTGGGGCAGCAACTTCCACATTAAAACACCAGTCAACAGGAACATATATTCAATATAGAGACTCCTGAATCAGTCACTGAGAGGATTTAAAAGGCTATTATAATGTCAGATTTAAAATAAAACCCAAACAAACTGAAACAAGTCTCAAAGTGAAACTGCTTTGATGAGTATCAGGCTCAGATGGGATTTATCAGGCAGTCTGCACTTTCCCTAACCTAATTGAGGAAATTTTCTGCTGCTAAAGATCTTTTGTTTTTTCCAGTAGAGAAGGCTGGGAACTCTGAAAACTTCTCCCTAAATTTCGTACCCCGTGTTTTAAAGGCTTCTCTTCTGAGCAAGGCCCACTAGATGGCAGAACATGCCTGGGTATTCCTTTCCCGTAGGCATTCCCAGACCAGCACAGCCTTTCACGTCTCCCAAGCAGCTCCTGCTCCCCTTCTGTACCACGAAGTAACACGATGCCTAAATGCAAGAAAGCAGATCTTACCTTTTAAATCCCTACGTCCAACTGGCCTACTTGTGTATGCAAAATCGGTCAAGTGTAAAGGCTTGATCTGCTCTTTGAGGAATTGCTAGAGAGATTCCCACAGTTCTTCATGAACTTTATATTGAATCCTAAGCGCCTTCAATACTAAAACAGCAGCTTCCACACCATTATTTCATTTTTAGTTCCCATAAATAAGAGTAGTGTCTCCCTATAAAACATCATCTGCTCTGTCATCTACTCTGTACTGTAACAGTATATGGGAAAACTTTGAGATTCAAGGATGTGGCCACTAAGTGTAGAACAAGCCATATCAATTGTGGTTATTAATTTATTTTGTTACTGATAATAATAAAGAGTAACACTTACGTCATCTACTCACAAAGGGGAAAAAAAGAAAAAATGTTCTCACAGTGCAAGTCTGTGTGACCAAAGCATTTGAGACTCTATAAATCTTTGCTTTACTACATGAGTCTTGGTAATGTGCCTTTGTCTGGAGAGAAAATAGCCACAGGCCATAAATGAAGAGCTGAGAGGGAGAATTCCAGCTTTCCCAGAAGCAAGGAATTGGCTTGTTCCTATTCCTGTTAGAGAGACCTCTTCTGCCATTCTCTCAGGACAACAATAATGCCATTCATTCTTTCCTATTCTGAGAGAACATGAGGGCTGAGAGAAACAAGGTGATAGAGGCTACGTTGCTGAATTATTTGAAGTATTCATTTTTTAACAGTTAATGTTCAACTCATAGAATACTGGTATTTTGAAAATATATTCTCTGATATACTGAATCTTAGTACTTTTTTAGCAGCAAACAACCCCTTTTTTCTCCTGATTAGTGTTGGAAGACTTTTTGAAATACATAAACATTCAAAGTGAATATGTATGACAGTAGCTAGTAAGACAAAAGAATTGTTCATATAAGCGTCATATAAGGGAGGGATGTACTTCTAAGAAAATAAGATAATTCCCTTTTAATAACAATTGCTAAAATCTCAAAGTTAGTGAAATCTTTCTAATATGTTGGAGTGATACTATTTTGAAGCAATAGTAATTGCAGCTTGTTCACAGGATGAAAATGTATTGTAATAAATCAGGCCTGTAAAATTAAATTTTAACAGCTAAAAAGAGAACTCGGAGCAGATGCAAACATCCAGCAATTGTCATTTTGCAGTAATTGCTCTGGTACTTTATTTTAGTAGCTGGAAAAATAAACCCTATTTTGTTGTTTTATTTTGCTTCTCTTTTTTCTGTTTCTTTATTTTACTGCACTAAATAGAAAAGAAAGAGTGAAAAGAAGTAGAAGGTAGAGAGAATGTAATTATGTGAGGTGAAGTCACCTTGTTTAATTAGCCTCATAGGTGGGAGCCTTATGAACTCATCAATTAGAGATTAAATATTAACTTCTAATTTTGCCTATCTTAATACCATAATGCATAAATAGCAAGAGCCTCAGGATCTAAAGAGATTGCATATAAACTCTGTTCTGAAATCTTTAAATACTGTTTACCATTTCCAAGTTAAAAAAAAAAAGAAGAAGCCTCAAGCTAAGGTGGGATACAGTTTTATGGAGCAGAAACATT
>WBNQ01033831.1:0-10044 GCA_013401375.1 Spizella passerina | reverse complement strand
TCCAGCTTTGTTAATGACTGGCTTCCCTTGGAAATGTGGGGCAGCAACTTCCACATTAAAACACCAGTCAACAGGAACATATATTCAATATAGAGACTCCTGAATCAGTCACTGAGAGGATTTAAAAGGCTATTATAATGTCAGATTTAAAATAAAACCCAAACAAACTGAAACAAGTCTCAAAGTGAAACTGCTTTGATGAGTATCAGGCTCAGATGGGATTTATCAGGCAGTCTGCACTTTCCCTAACCTAATTGAGGAAATTTTCTGCTGCTAAAGATCTTTTGTTTTTTCCAGTAGAGAAGGCTGGGAACTCTGAAAACTTCTCCCTAAATTTCGTACCCCGTGTTTTAAAGGCTTCTCTTCTGAGCAAGGCCCACTAGATGGCAGAACATGCCTGGGTATTCCTTTCCCGTAGGCATTCCCAGACCAGCACAGCCTTTCACGTCTCCCAAGCAGCTCCTGCTCCCCTTCTGTACCACGAAGTAACACGATGCCTAAATGCAAGAAAGCAGATCTTACCTTTTAAATCCCTACGTCCACCTGGCCTACTTGTGTATGCAAAATCGGTCAAGTGTAAAGGCTTGATCTGCTCTTTGAGGAATTGCTAGAGAGATTCCCACAGTTCTTCATGAACTTTATATTGAATCCTAAGCGCCTTCAATACTAAAACAGCAGCTTCCACACCATTATTTCATTTTTAGTTCCCATAAATAAGAGTAGTGTCTCCCTATAAAACATCATCTGCTCTGTCATCTACTCTGTACTGTAACAGTGTATGGGAAAACTTTGAGATTCAAGGATGTGGCCACCAAGTGTAGAACAAGCCATATCAATTGTGGTTATTAATTTATTTTGTTACTGATAATAATAAAGAGTAACACTTATGTCATCTACTCACAAAGGGGAAAAAAAGAAAAAATGTTCTCACAGTGCAAGTCTGTGTGACCAAAGCATTTGAGACTCTATAAATCTTTGCTTTACTACATGAGTCTTGGTAATGTGCCTTTGTCTGGAGAGAAAATAGCCACAGGCCATAAATGAAGAGCTGAGAGGGAGAATTCCAGCTTTCCCAGAAGCAAGGAATTGGCTTGTTCCTATTCCTGTTAGAGAGACCTCTTCTGCCATTCTCTCAGGACAACAATAATGCCATTCATTCTTTCCTATTCTGAGAGAACATGAGGGCTGAGAGAAACAAGGTGATAGAGGCTACGTTGCTGAATTATTTGAAGTATTCATTTTTTAACAGTTAATGTTCAACTCATAGAATACTGGTATTTTGAAAATATATTCTCTGATATACTGAATCTTAGTACTTTTTTAGCAGCAAACAACCCCTTTTTTCTCCTGATTAGTGTTGGAAGACTTTTTGAAATACATAAACATTCAAAGTGAATATGTATGACAGTAGCTAGTAAGACAAAAGAATTGTTCATATAAGCGTCATATAAGGGAGGGATGTACTTCTAAGAAAATAAGATAATTCCCTTTTAATAACAATTGCTAAAATCTCAAAGTTAGTGAAATCTTTCTAATATGTTGGAGTGATACTATTTTGAAGCAATAGTAATTGCAGCTTGTTCACAGGATGAAAATGTATTGTAATAAATCAGGCCTGTAAAATTAAATTTTAACAGCTAAAAAGAGAACTCGGAGCAGATGCAAACATCCAGCAATTGTCATTTTGCAGTAATTGCTCTGGTACTTTATTTTAGTAGCTGGAAAAATAAACCCTATTTTGTTGTTTTATTTTGCTTCTCTTTTTTCTGTTTCTTTATTTTACTGCACTAAATAGAAAAGAAAGAGTGAAAAGAAGTAGAAGGTAGAGAGAATGTAATTATGTGAGGTGAAGTCACCTTGTTTAATTAGCCTCATAGGTGGGAGCCTTATGAACTCATCAATTAGAGATTAAATATTAACTTCTAATTTTGCCTATCTTAATACCATAATGCATAAATAGCAAGAGCCTCAGGATCTAAAGAGATTGCATATAAACTCTGTTCTGAAATCTTTAAATACTGTTTACCATTTCCAAGTTAAAAAAAAAAAGAAGAAGCCTCAAGCTAAGGTGGGATACAGTTTTATGGAGCAGAAACATTGCTGCTGTTGTACCATAAGAAATTTTTATCAAGAAAATGCACTAGATTCAACTCTGACCTCAATAAAAAGATCCCAGGGTGATCACAGTGCGTTGATATATATGCAATTTAAGCACTTGCAAATTGCCAATAATCAGTGGAAATTATTATGTGGCAGGGTGTGGGCTGAAGAAGCGGTGTTAAATCGAGCACAAACTTCTCACCACTTAATTATTCAGAAAGATCCATGTTACTTTCAGAACCCTCTTGGCTGAAATACCTTTCTGCCTGCAAGCCCCTTAAACCTGTACAAGTTGTATTTGGCTGTGATTTTCTTGGTGCTGGGATACTGTGTGGAATGTTTGCCCAGACTTCTGGAGAACTGGCTTCTGTTCCCAAGCCTGTGCTCTCTCATTTGGGCAAAACACTTCAGCTCTCCAAGCTTCTTTTCAATCATTTGCTTTGTTTTCCTTGCAAAGGGAAACTGCTTTTAGTGCTCCTGTACTTGGCAAAGTGAGGCTGTTTCTTGGGCAGTAACTTCAGTTCTACATAATGCAAGATCTGGCATTTTGAAAGGAGCAGGATAATGGGAAAACTTGTCAGTATGTACAGGCCCTGGCTCCTGCTTATTTTAATGTGATAAAACTCCACCCAAGATTAGAGCCTGGTGCACACAAACACAGAGACAGACTGCACTGAGGGTTTTATGTGCTAGTCAAAGGGTGGAAGACAGAAAGGATAATATTCTGGTTTACACACAGGAACTGAGGCATAGACACTCTCTGCTTTGCTCAGAGTTATACAGGAAGTTTGTGGCAGAGCCAAGAACTGAACTGAGATCAGTCATAACCACAAGTCTGGCCTTCCTCTAAGTGCTGTTGGCTTTATCTTGCTGGTCATGTGAGCTGAATTGGCTCCCTCAGTATTGCTTCCAGTGCTCTATGTTTTCCCTGTGGGAGCTTGTTTTTCTTCAAAAACCTAGGAATAAACCTCCAAATCATAGATAACAGTGACGTCTGTATAAATACTGTATTTTAATTAATATAACGAGATCAAAAGTTAAGCATAACTTACTGAAATTCTGGGGAATTCTATCTAAAACTTTACTATATTATCTGGCTTTTATATTTTTAACCTGTCTTAAACAGAGTATATGGCAGACTTTGACATTATCACACAATTGTCATATCCATTCCTTCAAGAAAATGAAGAGATGATCTTGACAATGGTCTCCATAAAGTCTGTAAAAGCCAGTAGGCAATGATTTCTGTAATGCATGTGTATGAGAAGTCAGTGATTGTGCTGATATCCTTGACTTCAGCCCAGAATAAATAAGCAACAATGAGACAGGCCATAATTAACTATCACCTAAAGCTTTTATCGTATCTGTGTCATGGAGTGCCCTTCGGTAAGTGCTGCTGTATTGACAGTAGAAGAAAAAGACTTTAAAATCTTTCTTGGTTTCTTTTGGAATACTTCAAACAGCGCCAGCACCAGTTCATTCCTACACCCCTGCCAGCACGGAGCCTGCGAGCCGCCCTCCCTGGGTAACAGATGACTCCTTTTCCCAGAAATTTGCACCTGGAAAATCCACCACCACCGTCACAAAGCACATCCTACCAAGGGGTGCTCCGGTGCTGTCTCCTACCACAATTCCTGCTTACCCGTCTCCAGTTTCAACTCCTTCCCAGCCCCCTGCCTTAGCCCGGGGAACAGTTCAGAGGGCGGAGCGTTTTCCAGCCAGCAGCCGAACTCCTCTCTGCGGGCACTGCAACAGCATCATTCGGTAAGGGCATGGGCCTTTGAAGAGGGATGAAGCAGAAAAAAAAGTATCAGAGAGACTGGTTATTGTACATTAATATACAGGTCCAGAGCCTAAGACTCTGCTAAATTATCCAGCAGGGATGTCTGTTGTCTGCCTCATTAATTTAACATTTCCAGAGCTCATTTTGTTGTTGTGTGGTTCACTTTTTATCACTGCAGCGTTATACATGCTAATTGTTTGGCTCTTGGATGCTGCAGCAAATCCCTGCTTGATTTTAAACAGGTTTCTGGTCCTAAGGTAACCCTTTGAAGGAGGTTCGTGCAACTTCATTGGGAGAGTTAGGGGGCTGGGAGCAGAGGGGAGATTGTGGAGAGAAATGGAACGAGGCATCATTTTGGAACAGCAGCCAAATTTAATTGTTGCTTTTGTGTCTGGAGAAAGATAATGCCTACACTCTATTTCCAGTGATTCATAGCATGCCTCTCTCTTCTCTCCCAATTCATTCTGCTGGACCAGTGCCCACTGTTAGCCTGTGCACTGCTCTCCAACTTTAAGTAATCCATGTTTAATGCCAGTCTTCCCCGCTAAAAGGAGCTAGTTTGGTGATGTGGAACTGTTGATTATTGCCCTTCATATATTCTGGAATGGAAATATTCCAGTAATAATCATTATATCTAACTACAATCACCAGAGTCAATCAGCAAAATGAATTTAACGTGTCTTCCACATAACAAAACAGCAAGTTGTCACCTGATAGTCTGACATTTCTAGAACATGCTGCACGCAGTGCTGTCAGACAGAAAGAAGGTAGGAGACTTTAGGAGTTGTTGTGAGGTGTGGGTGTGTAAGGATGGAAATTTGCCTGTTATTTCATGCTTTCAAATAGTAGCATTGTCTTCTGTTGCCTTTGGCCTTTTCCTTTTGTCTTTGCTTCTGCTTACAAAGACCACTTACAGCTATGCAGATATGAAAACAATTGATTTTTCCAACAGTTGTTTGTAAATGCAGTGTATGAGATCAAACACTAATGAAATGTTTTAACCAATGTGTTTTGAGTAATGGTCTTGAAAAAGACCACTTCTATTCAGATTCTTTTAATATGCACTTCATGGTTCAAGTAGCTTTTTACGTGTGTTTATGGTGTCTGAGAAAGTGGGTTTGCAATCAGGGTCAGCCATTCAACTTTTTTTTCACAATACAAGTAAGATTAAACAAGATTACAAATAAGTTATGATTGTTTCCAGAGGTCCTTTCCTGGTAGCCATGGGTCGCTCTTGGCACCCAGAAGAATTCAATTGTGCTTACTGCAAGACATCCTTGGCTGACATGTGCTTTGTGGAGGAGCAGAACAGTGTGTACTGTGAGCGCTGCTATGAACAGTTCTTTGCACCAACCTGTGCCAGATGCCACACTAAGATTATGGGGGTAAGAGAACAACAGTAACCCTTTCTGCAACTGCCTGGATCCCTGAAATAGTGAAATAGTTTAGACTGTAAGCAGTGAATGCAGATGTTTTATTATTTCATCCTTTTAAGACTTATTCCCCAGCTTGTTGATTATTTCATAATGAGAAACATATTATTTTATAATAATTTTTTTCCATCAGAAGTCTTGGATATTTCTGTACCTTATTGAGCTCATAGATGGAATATGTAATCCAGGTACCATCTCTCTGGGTGTAAAATTAGTAATACTTTTTGGATAGGTTTTTGCTTCCTGATACACACTATGTTAGTTTTATCTCTCTCTTCTTTATAGTAAGACACTTGAACTGGGTTTTTGTTTCTTACACACGATTTAGTCAAAATCTCAGTAGAGAAATCAGTGATGATGGGAAGAGGTCCATTGCTCTTGTTTCACCTCACTGTTAGTTGGCAGCACAGCTGTTGACGAATTCTGCTGGTTTCTTATAGTTAAGAAAATACAGAATAATTACAAAGATTTGAATTCCACAAAGCCAAAAATACATGCCACTTTTGTCTTACAGGACTAATGTACAAGTAAATGTACAATTTAATTTGCTCTCCACATACCTCAGATGGTGGTGAGGCTGGAATACCATCAATAATTTTATCAGTGTGTTTATGCATGCAGTTGTAGTGAATGTATGACTCAAATGAAGAAGCAAGGAGTCCCCCACTGGTTATTCACTGCTTAGCTGTCACCTTTTGACATCTGTCTAGATGTTGGCATTACAGATGCTCTTCTCTGCAACTGCCAATTAGGGGTGGCAGCATCAGACATTGATGGTGAAGCTCTGGCTCCAACCAAGTCTTGTTTGCTACTGCAGCAGAAGGAGTAATTTATAGCAGAGTGCTGACTTAACCTACCTAATGAATGCTGGCACAAATCAGTTTCCCATTATGGATTTTCATCAGGAAAATAGCAAAGATGCCAGCTGCCTCTATTCATATTAATAAGATTTCTCAAGCTATTTTTGCTTCTTACCTCACTAAGGTTCCTAAATGGATCCAAACCTATTTATCAGCAATAGTTGTTTTGCAAACAGTAACAGAAGTTAATGAATCTCAAATGGTGATTCTCTAATGAGATATATGGCAAATCTAAATTAGACTGTTTTGTCTATTCACTGGATTGAAAGCATGGAAGAGGACTTCAATCCATTTTCTCATAATCAGTGGACATTAAAAACAATCTTTAAAAGGGAATCAGAGTCTATGTGTATAATTGGAAGCAGCATAAAATAGGATCTAGATTCTCAGCTGGTATAAATCAATGCTGTTTCACTGAAGTTAACAAAGTTAATTCACAGCAGTTATGCAGCTGGCCCTTTGAAATCTGGGCTGTTGGACAGAGATGCACTGTCCAACATCACCCTGGCTACACGGAAGATTGACAAATTAGCAGGTAACTGTGCATCAGAGCCCAGTACAGCAGCTTTTGGACTTGGAAGATTTCTGTATGACAAAAGAATGAAGCAGTAATAGAGATTTCTCCACATTGCACAGAAGTCAGAAGCTGATTAAACCTAGATGTACTCAGTTGAGGAGAACATCAGTTGCACAGAATTGGGGGTTTTTGTGATAAACACGTGGCTTAGGAACAGACATGCAGACTCATTTTTACTAATTGTGTAAGTTAAAAGAATCTTTCCTATTTTATTTTTTTCCTTTAGATTTTTACATTAGTTAGTGAATTGCTCTTGTAAGAAGCATAAAAAAATTACTACAGAATCTGGATTATTTTGAAACAACAGACTTACACCACTTATTCCTGGTCTTAGAAAATTACTCTTTGAAATTTATTCACCAATTCATACTTTTGCATTGAAGAGTTCATACTGGTCCTGGAGAAAATAATCTTTGTGCAGAATCCCTCCTGCAACAGGGACTGGGCATGTTGATACAAACTGCTGGCTGAACCATGTTGTTTCACTTTGGCAAGTACATTGTTCTAGAAAGCTTGCAGTCCTATTTCCTCTTTCTTGCCAAAAGGAGCCCAATTTCTGTCATAATTCTTTCTTTTGAGGAGGGGAAATGGCTGGTATAGAAAGGAAGAATTTAGAGCATCTCTGCCTTGTGTTTGTTCTCCAGGAGGAAGTTGCAGGGCTGACTGTTCTGCTGGAGATTTTTGTTTGTTTGTTTGTTTGTTTTACAGGAAGTGATGCATGCCCTAAGACAGACTTGGCACACAAGTTGCTTTGTCTGTGCTGCTTGTAAGAAGCCATTTGGGAATAGCCTGTTCCACATGGAGGATGGGGAGCCTTACTGTGAGAAAGGTATGGCAGTCTGGGCAGTTCTGCGCAGTAATTTTGTGCTTCATGTTCATGGAAGCATGTAAGAATAAAGCAGCTGGTGAACAAAATAATATCAGTTCCCCATCCAGCATGGATTTTGTTTCCACTCTCCACATATACAAGTGTTTGTGTCTGTATTTTTCTCCAGTTTATATGAGAGAATGGCAGAGCACTGGTCTTTGCCTCAGTGTCCACAATGCCTTCCCTCACTTCTCTCCCTTATGTATTATCGTACTTTGCACTTCCTTCCCTACACATTTTCCCCTGTTCTACTCCCCTCCTTGGTAGATTCTGCTCACCAGAAATAAAAAATAAGTTTTCTAGAGCTGCCCACAATCCTTCTGAGTTGCTGGAGCTGTGACCTCTGATGCTGTTGCCTCACCCTAGAATTGTTGAACCAACACTTATGAAGAGATAGATCTGCACAGATGTGCAGCACATGGTGGTGCAGATTTTGCTTCCTGGCTGCTGCAACAAACAAACTGCTTCTTGCCAGCTAAGAAAGGGAAAGGCCATGTTTTCCCAAAATGGTACTTGCCATGCAAATGAGTTGCCTGACATAGTCAGGAAGGAAGTTAAGGTTTAAGTGGTATATTCTCTCTGTATTCCCCTTGTGCATTCAGTGAGTCCTGGCCTACTTGTCTCTGGAGATTCCTTTCTTATGGTTATGCAATTCAAATTTTACAAGTCAGAGTAACTCTTAGTGAAGAAAAAAAACCATGCAGCATGACTGACTGGGTACCTCTCCTTTAAAACTGGAGGTTTCGTCAGAACATCAAATAACTCTCATGGATTTCATATTCCTTCGGAATTTCCACTAATATTTTTCAATGTCAAACCTTTCCAAATCCCACTTGATAAAGTAAAGATGTATTAATCAGTCAGTATGGGGTTTCCATAATGTTCTCTCTTTATGCAAAAAGAACATTAATACAGGCATGGAAACTTGTAACATTCCCTTGTCATTAGACTCTTGTACAAGCATATTTGTCCTATGAATAAATTCCACATATATTAAAGCTAATTTGAAAGTATTGTGAGCAACACAACTTCAAATTCTATGGATTTTTTGTATGTCTTCTTCTACATTTTTGATTATTAATATCATACTAATGAGGGGTTCTGGACTGAGTTTGTATTTAAATAATGAAAGAAAATAAGCATGTTTCAGTGGGAATATTTCAGTAAATGTAGTAGGAAACTTAGCAAAAACAATCAAAACATTCATTGTCTGGAAAAGTTCTACTTCTTTTGAACTTAATATGATTATGTTAAGAGTTTGTTCTAAGTTTGCTTTTTGTTTTATTTTAGATTACATTGCTTTGTTCAGCACAAAATGTCATGGCTGTGATTATCCTGTTGAAGCTGGAGATAAATTTATTGAAGCTCTTGGACACACTTGGCATGACACCTGCTTCATTTGTGCTGTAGGTTCTACATCAAATACTATCTCATTCCTTTATACTCCTAAATTGTGTAGTAACATCAGAAAACCTGAAAGCAGTAATAACTAACATATGCTTAAGGATGCAGAGGGATGAAATTTCATTCTTTACTTCCATTTGGAGAAGGATGGAAGTAATTTTCCTTCTCCTCCATAACTTTTACTAGAATTATGGAATTTGACCATCATAAGTGAGTGTTTTCTAATAAAACATCCAGTTTTAGATAGTACATACAGCAGTACAAACCACTATTGCTGTTATTCTTTCCAGTGTTTGCCAAATGGAGATAGAGCAAGACTGAAAATAAATTAACACCATACTGAACAGTATAACCATAATCTTACTTACAAAGCAGTGAAGTTTGTATTTCCATGCTGAATGCTTGTTGAAACTTGCAAAAAGAAGTCTGTTTAGAGAGCATGAATAGTAATTAGCATAGAAGTTGGTCAAACTCATCAATCTGTGGTGTGCACATAGCTCTGGAGAGTGGCCATATTCCCACACTCTGCATACAAAGCAGAAAAATCCATATGATAAACAGTACTTTCATCTGGTTCTAATACCACTGAGCAGCTCTGCAGCATATTATTCCTAAAGTAATAATATCTAGAATCTCTAATTAGCTAAAAATAGTATGTGGGCCACACCAAACTGACAGCGACAATTTCTAATGTTTGTTTAAGTCTAAAATTTAGGTAGACTAGTTGAAAGTATAGAAATGTTTATAAATATCTGAAGCAAAACTAGCTTTATAAAAAAGTGTTTTGTGAAGATTGAAGTCTTTTGGAAATTCTAACATAGGAACACTAAGCAAGTTTCCTTCACAAGCTAACAGCTCTTAATCGCTTATAAATATTGATTACTTATAAAGACACTTTCTCTGAATATTTCATGTTACTTGTTTTGCTTGTTCAGTTGCCTTAGCTGCCCCATTTTCTGTGGAAATAATAGTTTTATTATGTGTTGCTAATACGCTACACTCACAGTGGGGGTCTCTTT
>WBNQ01033830.1:0-12314 GCA_013401375.1 Spizella passerina | reverse complement strand
GCTGAAACAGTCAGGAAGAAAAAAAAGAATCATGCAGAGAACAAGGGAAGTGAGCAGACACAGTCTCACAACTGTGCCAATAAAGATCTTCATGAAGAAGATCCATGACATCTGGATGTTAAAATAGTCTGCAGTAGGTTTATGTAAAGTTAAACTATAAAACACATTAAAAGAATTCTAAAACTCCAAAACCAAGGAATCTGATACAAAAACATTAGAACTGGGTACTTCATTTGGCCCTGCTCAACCTTTTGAGCCTAAAGAGTCTTTTTTAACAAACTAAGCTTCTTTAAAGCACTGCAGTTCAAGAAACTGATTCAAGGTGATCTTATAAACTAAACAGCAGAGCTTTGATCTTCAGACCTAAAGATGACCTACCATGGTTAGGGAATGCAGTAACATCCAACGTTGGGACATGACTTCTCTGTGTAGAAAGTAAGACAGTAGATAAAAGGACCAAAAATACAATACAACTTGCAAATTTCTGGATTTCCTCCTCTCAGCAAACCAGAAAAATATACTCTTACATACAGCTATGACTCCTGAATTGAATTTAGAAGTGCTACAGGGGTGTGTGTTATGGCAATTGCCATTATCTCTACCCCTGTGCACCCAGTGTCCCTTTACATGCACATGCCACATTACCCTTGTGCTCCACTCTGATTCAAGCTCCTACCTCTCTGCATTTCTTTTCCCCCCACATCAGACCCAGCAGCCTCAACCCTTCACAGTCTATTCTCTGTTACCATCTGGATCTTCCTTTCCCCTTGTGCTGCCATTCTCAAACCTAAAAGTCTTCATCACCAGTCTCCTGGTTTAGGACTCCTGCTGTTCCCTGATACTTCTACCTTCTTATTACCTTTTCACCCCACTTTTCACTACCCTAAAAGCCAAAATACCAGTCAAATTCTTTCTCCCATCTGTACTGATATAGAAACAGGTATAAGAACAGCACATTTTCTGTTTATGCTGGGTGCCTGCACATGGCTCCTTTTGCCCACTCTTCCCTATCTACCCTTTGAGGATGAAGTCATCTGTTCACACCATCTTAACTAGCATCTGCACAGCAATGGCTTATAAGCATGTCTATCCATCCACCTACTCCTGATTGCCTCCATATGGTACTGCTTCTTTTCTTGATTTTGTCTCCAGAAAACTTAAGCTTAATATATGTTCACAACTCAGCTCCTTATCACTCCTCTCAAACACTTTTTGCAGATAAAACTTCTGCCAATATCACCTCCTGTCATATAGGTAGTCTTTTGTGACCCCTTTGCCTGCCTTTGAACCACATATTCATGATATACCCAAAATCCTGTTACAATCTTCCTCCGTGTGTACATCTTTTTCTAACAGAACAGCTCATCCAATACCTCCATCTTTGTTCAGGCACACATTGAAGAATTAGAAAGGGAGATGGAGATTCATCTGTTTAAATTTAGACAGGCTTCCTTACTTATCCTTAGTCATACTGAAAGTGAAGCAAGTAAATCTCTTTAATATATTAGTATTTATGCTTTCATTTCGGGAATCCTCTTTATCCCATCACCTTTAAGAGCTATGCTGGTATCATTGGTTTCAAGCTCTTGAGAGGCAGATGATGCAGAGACAGCTCAAAGGGCTCAATCAGCTGCTGCTCAGCATAGCCCGCTGGTACCCAGTGATCTCTGTTCAAAGTTTCTGCAATCTTTATTTACATGGTTTCTGAATGCAAAATAGTATGGAACAAGGAAGCATGCTGGATGGATACGAAGCCGTTTTAAAAAATAAATAAAGCATGCTGTTACCTAAAGATAAATAATATATTGGATGTCTGGCTGAAAGAAAAAGTAAAGAAAAGAAATAAAGACATCTGAGTTACACAACTGCATTATATATTTGTAATAACAACCTAAAACCAGAGGACTCCATCAAAACTTGACCCAAACTGCAATTTTAACACAGTTACTTATGTATGAAGTTACTTATGTATTTAACATTTAGTACTTTATCACACCTTACAAAAAACCTTAAAAATCTTTTAAATCATGGTGAAAAATAGTCCCACACTCATCTGAGATTATAAACTACCTTTAGGACATTTTATACTCAGATATTCTTAAACTAATTGTTTCAGCAAACCAATTTTGAAAATTGGTTGGGGTTTATACTGAAATGATTTCCAAGATTTATTTAGCACCACTACTAATTAAAACAGGTATTGTGCTACACTTCTCATTACGCAGTTGTGAGCATTGGTTATACGGATAGAGCAGATTAGAAATAGGTGACAAAACAAAAAGGGAAAACAAAGACATCCCTTGTAAAGTGAAGGTCAAGAACATCATGCAAGAAAGACATCCTTACAAAAATCTGTCAAGTCTCTAACAAAATTCATGTGGAACATGCAAGTTTTTTTTGAAGTTTACATTTCACCAAAATGAATAACCTCCACAACTATACATACATTGTACATAGTGATGGATCCTAAAAATAATTTTTTTCTGATCATGAATCAACCAAATTATCACATCTGAATAATTACCAGGGTCTGAATAATCTTGGTGCATCCTAGCATAAATTTTCCTAATATACATGTAGGTATCAAGTTATCCTGGATATAAATTATTGCTACAAAACCTACATGACCACTTGCATGTAAACATGTATGGTGAAATTCAGCATGGCTTAAAGAGGCAGTATTATTTCAGAATGTTCTTAAGACAAGAAAAATCAACCAACCACAACAAATAAACAAACAAAAAAAATCAAACAAAAAACTCAAACACCTAAAAGGCTCAGAAACGGAAAGTAGGCAAATATAGACTGTAGTAAGCTTTTAAAGTAATAACTGTTTAATCCCTTTTTTTTTCTCACTGCCATGTGGTTTCCAGTGTACACAAAGTAAAGAGTGAAAAGGTAAAAATAAAACAGGCATACCCTTAATATATTCCAGAATTCATAAATCATTTGTAAATTTAGTCCTTTTATAAAAGAATCCTTATATAAATTGGGGGGAGGGAGGGCATCAATCCCATATATGAAGCACAATTAAAGCCCAACATCACTGACCAATCAAAATTAGTGAATGCACTGCATCTCTCTGCAGTGAGGAGAAGCGACAAGGTAGGCTGTCATTCTGCAAAAGCTGCCCATCGCAAGCTTTCCTCTCAGAAGCACTGCTCTTCTTTTTTAGAAAGCCTGAATCTCCGTGGTGTCTCTGGAGACAAGAAGCCTTCAGTATGTTAAATTACTTTCATTATGTATTTTCAGATGCTTATTGATTCTACCGTAGGAAGAGTGGGAGACTGCAGCAGCCTGTAAACCAGAACTAAAGCAATTGTATACATGAGCAGTATGCTGAAACAATGGCACAGTACAGGCACAAATTTTCATTAAGGTCATTTTTTGAAGATATGCTTATTACCCTGTTTCCCTTCTACTCTGCTAACAAGTGAACAAAATGAATCCCTCCAACCTGGAACTGCTTCACCTGCATCGAGAATTTACCAAATCTTTAGTGGAGGTAAGACCTGTTTCTTATTATGATATGCAGAATAAGCAACATTAAATCAAATTAAAAATTGGAGAATAAAAAGGCAAGAGATCAGATTCAACTTATATTAAGCAGTAATATATTGTTATATTTGAGACCAGGAAATATTTAAATGTTATTTCCCCTTCCTCATTAAAAACATAATGATAGAAAAATGTTTTTCTGTATGAAAGTCTTCTAGAATATTAAGAACCTGTTTTGCTTGTACAACATGAAGACAGTACAGTTTAAGCTCATAAAGTATTGGGGAAAACAACCACATAAAGCAACCGGGAATATGCTTTTCCTCCCTCAGCAGTATTTCCAAATATTGGCAGTTAAATACGTTTCAGATTTATTCAGTTACTCTTCGAAGGATCAGACAGTCTGTAATTACTGCATACTTATTGCTTTATGAAGGTTGGCTCATATGACTAATCTCTGATTGCTCAAGAAATCCCCCTTTTTTGTTGGTTTTTTTTAAAACTTATTTCTTTCATTATCCTATACATACAAGCCGTTTATTAAAAACATGGATTTGCTAAACATCTATTTCAAGAAAGGAAAGTATAACAGTGTGCAAATTAAACAAAAGCGTATTTTTTAAAAGGCTCATTAACTCTGTTCAGTTTCTCATTAAAAGACAAGAGAGTTGTATGTATAAATTACCTGCTCACCAGAGCTACAAAACTACATTTTCTAGCTTTAGTCACAGACACTGCATCCAACAGTTATTGCTTCTAGCCAGGATTTTTTGTAACCTGTACTATCTGGAGAACAGGAAACTTGTCCAAAAAACCTAAATTCATGTAAGCTGGCAGAAGAATATGATTTTACTAGCAAATAGAGAGCAGGCAAACTGATTTTCTATGTAATCTACAAGGTCCATTTTTAGAGATCCTTTATTCATTAAATAAGTGATATTAGAAAATACATTCTTGCATTACTTTATTTTTTTTAAATTATAGCCCTACTTTTAACCTTTTTTTTCCTCCCCTTCACAAGGGCATGCAGCAACTAATTCAGTTTTACTACTGACAATATGAAGAATGCAGTTGACCGGGTATCTTTGTAGCTGTATGACCTACGAGCAGCAGGATACATCCCTAAAATGTATTCTTAAGGCATAAAGGAATTAAAAACAAAACATGGAACATACTTGCATTACCATTTCCGTGCATGACACTTCAACAATATACATGGAAGACTAACACATCTGCTCAGATTTTCATTAAAAGAAGAGTGCAATGATTGATTCTTAAAATGGTGAGCATTTCTTAAAGAGGGATTTATAATTTAAAACCAGAATTGTGGAAACTACTGATGCATGAAGAGACAATGAAACATGAAATCCCAAAAGGAGAATATGCATACTTCATCAGCAAGCTGAATAAAGGTTTAACCAAGCTTTTTCTATACTACTCATTAAATAACTTACTTGTCATAATGACTAATGGATATTTTTCTCTCAATTTTATGATGTTATGTATTCTCCTTAAATCAAAATAAACCAAATTAGGTAACCCATGGTTACTCTCAAAGCACATGAACTGGATTTTATGATGTATAGCAACTTCTTTCACTAAGCCATCACTCAAAAGTAATGAGCATGAATATCACAGAAAGAAATACGCAACCATAAACTAAGGATGTCTACACACACTCTGAAAACTGAGATCAGAAAATACTATTCTCTTAAACCTGGAAAATAAAAACAGGCTTCTACAAAATGCATCAGGGGAAGGAAATTAACATCACTTAAAAGAAGGTTTATTTGTTATTGCTGGCTTGAAACTCAGAACAGACACAGAATATGCCCTGGTCTGTAGAAGTATCTGAGGCAATTAAGAAGTCCCCATGTTTAATCAGAACTTTTTGCTGCTGAACTGCAGGACCAAAAAAAAGAAAAACAAAAAAACCTGCAAGAAATGAAATAAGAGCTCAGCTACCACTTGATTTCCAGGGTACAGTGCGTGTCAGAAATCTCTCAGTGACAGCATGTGTCAGTTTCTGCCCAACTGCTGCCACGCTGTGCCAGGCCCCTGAGGCACAGGGAACAGGTAGGTGCCCCCGCTGTCTGCGCGGCGCTGGGGGAACGAGCTCCTGGCCACACAGCTCTGCCTCCCAAAACCCAGGCAATGCACCCAGGAGGTGATGCTTAATCTATTCATGGCGACCTAACACAGCTGAGGTTGTCTGTTTTCACAAAAACTCGGTTGCTGTAATGTTAGGGTGAGACTGTAATTTGTTTTAGCAGATCTGCTTTTGATTTCTTCCTGGCTCTTGCTAACACAAAAGAACTTCATTTGTTCAACAATGCATTTGGAATGGTTTCTTGAAACCAATTCACAGCCAGGACAGCATGCAAGAGGAGATCATATCCCTGAGGGTTAATGTGAGACAGATAGAGGTTGCCTAAATTAGAAATGAAACAAAGCTTTTGAAATATTTCTTGTTTCATTTCACACCTGAGAGTAATACGTTCTAATTTACATCTTTTTTTATTTAAGAGGTACATGTGAAATAGCTCTTGAAGAATACCGAGAATTTTCATCATACAATTTGCAATTAATAGTATTGTTCAACTGAAGCTTTTCAGAACTGCAGATGAAATCCATTTGCATACTGTATCCCAAGTGTGCTTAATTCATACTTTCATTTTAAAAGAGCTCAGTTTTGTTCACCTTAGTGCTATCGATTTTAATGTATTCAGAATAGAACAAAGGTCGACATCCAAATTTATTTTCATGCCAAATATGTCCCCTCTTAAATTTAAAGCTACCTAGGAAAAAGCCCTCCAGTATCATAACAAGAAACTGAATAACCTCTCTTTTATTTATTCAATCAATTACAAACTCAAGAGCTGGCTGACAATATAAATCATACAAACATCAGGTATTACATGCAGATGCTATATTTAGAACTTAGCCGCATGTGTAAAACTAAGCAGATGAAACACAAAATAAAAAATCTGCTAGATAAAATAAATACCTTTCTGATCCTTACTTATTTCTAAGAGAAACATGCTATGTATGTAAATCTGTTTGGTTTAATTGCAGTTTGTATTAAATTAAAAAAAAAAACCCAAACCAAAATCAAAACCTGAAAGAGACAATTTTCTTTTTAAATATTATTTGCTGAAATTATTCCCTTAAATACATTCTGGAATAAAATCAAATACTCTTCTATTCCATGTAGGCATAGATTTCTTGAAGCAATTGAAAATTCAAATCAGAAAAAGGAAATGCAGTATTTTGTAATAAACTCAACTTCCCAAACCCATGTAAGTTTTGCATTTGAAATTATATATACTTATATAAAGCTGTTGTAATGGCAAACATCATACACATAGATGCTCAGAAGATTAAAATGAACAGAAGGTTTAAACTCTGTAAAAATCTGGTGAATTACAGAACATCACATTTCAGTCCACAGCACTACCGTAAACCTTACAAGAAAGAGATGGATAAATTGGCATAAATAATTTAAACATCCCTTTTATGATACATAAGCAAAACAGTGCTCCATGCTCCTATCACTTTTTTTTCCACAAGAGCTTTTTAAAATCATCTTGATCACTAATTTGTTAATACTTAACAACATTCTTCTAAAATGACCCTCAAAGCAATACAAAGGCTATGCACAAAGTATGGTTTGTTCAACAAATGAGCCCTTTGTGAAAAACCACATCACTATAAACAAAGGCTTGCCTCCCTAAGTGGAAGCTTTTCACTATTTTTTCTTTTTTCAAACAAATCCTGCTTTCTTTAAAAAGCAAAGACCTTATTCTAGATCTTCAGGCTTTTGAGTCCATGCCAATTAAAGCTCTAAATATACTGTAAATGAAGAGTTTGGTAAGAATATTGCTTTTCCCCCCTCCTCCTTCCCCAGCATTTATCTCCAATAAGTGTTAAAAAAAGAAATCAAATAGTTCCATATTTTATTTCACCTTTCAGGAGAAAAACCAGCTGCAACAAAAGAATGTGTTTGTCCCCCATTCTGGAAGTCAACATGCAGTCCGAATCTAACATTACAGTTCGAGATGCCATTGATGACATCGATACCAACATGTACCAACCACTGTCATATCCATTAAGCTTTCAAGTTTCTCTCACTGGATTTTTGATGTTAGAAATTGTTTTGGGACTTGGCAGCAACCTCACCGTTCTGGTACTTTACTGTATGAAATCCAACTTAATCAATTCTGTCAGTAACATAATTACAATGAACCTTCATGTACTTGATGTAATAATTTGTGTGGGATGTATTCCTCTAACTATAGTTATCCTTCTGCTTTCACTGGAGAGTAACACTGCTCTCATCTGCTGCTTCCATGAGGCTTGTGTCTCTTTTGCAAGTGTTTCAACTGCAATCAACGTCTTCGCTATCACGCTGGACCGATACGACATCTCTGTAAAACCTGCTAATCGAATCCTGACCATGGGAAGGGCTGTGATATTAATGACATCAATATGGATCATTTCACTGTTTTCCTTCCTGATTCCTTTCATTGAAGTCAACTTCTTCAGTCTCCAAAGTGCAAGCACTTGGGAAAATAAGACACTTCTGTGCGTGAGTACAAACGAGTACCACACTGAGCTAGGAATGTACTACCACATTCTCGTTCAGATCCCAATATTTTTCTTCACTGTTGTAGTAATGCTAATCACATACACCAAAATACTCCAGGCCCTAAATATTCGGATTGGTACAAGATTTACAACAGGACAAAAGAAGAAAAACAGAAAGAAAAAAACTATTTCTTTGACCACGCAGCATGAGACTACGGATGTGTCCCACAGCAGCGCAGGAAAAAACGTCGTCTTTGGTGTAAGGACTTCCGTGTCCGTCATAATTGCTCTGCGTCGAGCTGTGAAACGGCACCGGGAGCGGCGAGAACGGCAAAAGAGAGTCTTCAGAATGTCCCTTCTGATCATCTCAACCTTCCTTCTCTGCTGGACACCCATCTCTGTTTTAAACACCACTATCTTATGTTTGGGCCCAAGTGACCTTTTGGTAAAGTTGAGATTATGTTTTCTAGTAATGGCATATGGAACAACTATATTTCACCCTCTACTTTATGCATTCACGAGGCAAAAGTTTCAGAAAGTTCTGAAAAGTAAGATGAAAAAGCGAGTTGTTTCAATAGTGGAAGCAGATCCTATGCCAAATAACGCTGTAATACACAACTCATGGATAGAGCCTAAAAGGAACAAAAAGATTACCTTTGAAGACAGCGAAGTAAGACAGAAATGTTTAGTACCTCAGGTTGTCACTGACTAGATTTCAGTATTCACCAAAACACATCAAACGGAATATTTGAACAAATTGTAAAAAAAAATACTGCCAAATAAGAAAAACTTTTTTAACTATCGGCGAGACTGTATATTTTCAATATATATGTTAAATAGAGTAGGTCTTGTATATTCAATTTCTTCATTATGTAAGATATATGTTGCATGGCTGTTTGTTAGCGTAACACCATGTGTATATTTGTCAAAAATATTCAAGTCCTCTTTTTTTAGAAAATAAATAGCCTTAAAGAAGTGCAAACTTTTAAAAATATTTGTATGGCTCAGTTTCTCTGTAAATATAAAATAATTTTTAAGCAAAAATTGCACTTGGGAATAATTTTCTATAGCACAAATTCACCATTTTGTACAATATGGTTTTTAAATTTAATTCATAAACAATATTGATCAGAGTATTTTGAATATTATGCAACTACAACCTGGATGTATTTTGACCTCCTATTTAGATATTCCACTTATTTCAATCTTCTCCAGCATGTGACTACCATGAACATTATGTCCTTCAATTACTGGTTCAGAAACTTTTGATATGGGGAAAAAAATTCATACCAGTCCAAAAATTGACAGTACTCTTAAGAAAAGTAAAAAGTTTTGCATATGCAATCTCAGATCTACAATTTCTACATGGAAAATACGCAAGTTTGAATAATTACAAAGGACAGGGCAGGAGTAAAAGGTTAAATGAAGGAAAAAAGCACGGATGAGAAAATTATTTGGCTGATGCTAAAGGTCAACCAACCGAGTCAATCCTGTGCAAAGGTTTAGATTTTTCACACTGACCTCCAGTGTGACACAAGAACCTTTCAAACAGGAATTTTTCATTCATACCATCGACCTACATAGATATGATTGGCAAATGCCACAGCTAAAGTAAAAGAGAATTTTCCTGCCCTTGATAACTTTATTATTCTCCACTGTGCTCAGCTCTAGCCATGCAATTGCCTTGTCACAAACCAATCACCAATACTGCCAGCTACCGTATTACTGCATTTCCTGGGCAGCCATGGCATACCTTTGTTCTACATTGTCTTCTTCAATTTCATCCTAAACCTGCATTGAAGTATCAAGAAGCCTTATGAATTTATCATCATCCATAGAACTGAAAGCAAGAATTAAGATATTTATCCAAACACAAGTTTGTCAAGTTGTTTGCACCATGCCACACTTAAAAATTAATTTCTTCATTTCAATGAAACCCTGGTGGGGAGGGGGAAACAAAGCAAAATCCTGCAAAATCAATGAGCATGATTTCATTCCTCTTGTTACATAAACTGATCAATGTGTCACCAGCTACCAGTATATTTAAAATGCTAATTCTCAATAACTAGTATCTTATATAAAAAAGCAGATCATACCCTTGAACACAAGAGCTAGTTTGACTAAAACATTACATAAAAATTTAGGATTTCTAAAGCACTTTTCTGAAGTTGTGTATAAAAAAAGGCACAGTTTTAAGGGAACAAAAAGCTCTTCTCCACCACATAGCTAAATTATTAATCATATGTGTATTGCCAAAACTGGTTTTGTGCTTAAAAAAATACCTGCAACGTACTTCACTTACTTGAGCTCATGTCTTAGCTTACCAGAACTGAATACTCAAAATATAATACTGCAGCTCCATATTCTCCAAAAAATAGCCACTTATAATCATGCAAATTCTATCTAGAAATGTTATTCTCTGATTGATGTGAAATTATACGAAATTAAAATTTTTTTGTGGAAACTGGCCCAAAAATACCTGCATTCAACTGCATTTAAAGCCCTTTTTTATCCAAGTTATCTCTGATTTCCTAAAAGAATTGAAATCCTACATCTTATTTGAGAGGCTGCAGAGAGGAAGTAAATGCAATAATCTCTTTTTTTTTTAAATCCCATATCCTCCACATGTACCACTTTAAAAATTCTTTTGGGAATAATTTCTGAAAAGAAATGCATGCAAAATATTTAAGCAGAAACTATTATTTTTTCTTTTATGTACCCCTTCTTCATTTCCCTTTCCAGCTACCCTCTGTATTTTGAACACTAGAAGCAGGAGAAGCTGGGATGTGTAGGGTTAATATCATAACATGATTTCAGTCATTACTAATCTTCCAATAAAGCATTCTTAAATGAAAATACTACTCATTCATTTAAAAAGAAGGAAAGGAGAAATGATAATGAACAGATTAATAAGTCTACATCATGTCCTTATCTGAAAAAAGCATTTAGAAAAGCTTTCAGACTTGAAAGGTTTCTTGACANCCATCCTACATAGACCCAGAAGCCATCATAAAACAGAACCATACATTATCTGTACCACATGACAAATTTAACACAAGACAAAATAAAAAGTAAATTGTGAAGACACACTACATATCCTACAGATACAAGAGGATTTCAGAGTGATATGACGCTATGGGTGCTTGCTTGACAGATAGACTAAAACAGAATGCAAAGAGGCAGCATCGCTGAGGAAAAAAGGGCAAATTTATGCCATAGTATTGTACAATAAGAAGCCCACTACATTCTTTAAAATGATCTCACCACAGTGAATCATTAGTTCAATTACATTTCACACCACTCAGCCTAAGGCAAGCAGAATTGTACAGGACTCCAAAAATATTAATTCCAGCAAACACATCTCAGAAACACAAGCAAGCACTGCCAGTTTCCACACGTTCTCTGTCTCTAAAGTATTAGCTGGTATCTGACTATGTTGTTTTTTAACTGCAAATGCGTTTCCATTTGATTTTACATTGTAAAATGAGGTTATCCCACACTAAAAATACCAAAATGAGCAGAGTGCAGTGCCAGTATCTATTAGAATATTCAAGAAGCTTACCTTCACACACTAGTACATCACAAACCTGTGAAACTGAAATGTAAATACATCACATCATCTAGTTTCTAGTACACAACAATTTTTATGGATTACACGGCATGTAATCCACACATGGTCGGAAGTTCTGTTTACTTTATTAGTGCCAAGGGAATAGCAGTCACTTCTGTACTTTCTAAATATATTAGATTAAAAATGTATGCAGTTGGATACACATCAGATCAATTCACCTCCCTTCATTGTTACATAAATACACACATGTATGTCATACATAATTATTATTTATTTGTACACACCAAAAGGTGGGTTTAACATCAGGATCTACTTTTTATTTATATGAAGGAGGTTTGGTAAGAGTATCACTGAACTGGACTGACAGGCACTACGTCCCACCACACACAAACCTAAACATCCTATCTTCCCCGCCCACGTTGGATTTTTTTCATTTTAAGTTAAGTAATTCTTTGAAAGGCTACAGAATTTACCCAGACAGCAGAACAAAATTTCTGTTGTGTTAACCATTAAATATACTATATTGCAGTATTTCTTTTTAAAGTGATGTATGTGCTAATTATCAAATTTCTTTGACAGTTGAATATTCTAGACTTATGTTTGTTTCCTACGAAAAAGTTTTAGTTGCCAATTGCTATCAAACTCTTTTGAAAGGAGA
>WBNQ01033828.1:0-14452 GCA_013401375.1 Spizella passerina | reverse complement strand
CAAATTTTCCCCAAGTCAAGTCTGATTTGCCAGTGATAGTATTTGGAATATCCCTGTCTTTATCTCAGTTCATCAGTCTTGTCTTGTTATTGTGTCCTCCTATCCTGTTGAGGAAGAGTAGTGACAGAGCAGCTGGGTAGTAGTCTGGCAGCTGCCCAAGATTAATGCCCCAGAGTGCTCACTATGGAAATGGTCTTCTGCTCTCTCAAACTCTTTATTATATATCCACTTCCCCTGTAAAATGGATAAAGCTAATAAGTGGGGGTTTTGGCATTTGGTTTGTTGATTTTTATCTTAAGGTAGAGATTCTATTCAAATATATCTTAATTTTCCTTTCCATTTAGATTCAATGAAGTGAAAATTGACTGAAGGACTATAAGCAAAGGCTAATACAGTGATTAAAAATAATATCACATTATTCTGAAGGCCAGATTCTAAAGCCAACACACAAACAACTGTAAATTGAAATTTAGGACAACTTCATTAGATTTTTTTCAAGAACTAAACCACCAGATGCAAAATGTAGCTTTGTACTGACCTTTGAGTCTAAATGGCAACATAAATTATTCTGCAGGGGATTGTGAACTGGAATATGTTATGAGGGGAATAAATTGGTCATGCCATCCATTATTTTGGTGATTGTAAGCAATGAAATTTGCAGTAAGTGAAAAAGCATGGCTTTATAGATACACAGTGTAGGATGTTCCCAAAACCATGGCATTTAGAAAGATGAGAACCATTGTGTTCTGGCTTTCTTTACTTCACTGAAGTGTTATATAAGAATTTTGAAAGTACCTACGTTTCCTGCTCCTGAGGGAGTAGACCACACAGGAAACATCCATGATGTTTCATGTTTGATGGAGTCTCCTGTCACAGAAGACAGCTTTTTTTTATATGTTGAGTGATATCTTGGGACCTCAAAATGCATAAAATGTTATGTAACTCAGCTGTAACTGAGACACAGCTTTCAGAGTTCTCTAAATTGTCTAGAACACACAAAATCATTAGGGTCACNTTAATTCAAAATTTATAGCAATTCAGAGGGAGGGGGTTTACATTTTCCATTTCAGAGGAGGCTCCTGTCTTCCTTAGTAGATATCTGTCTTTCAAAACCAAGACATGTCTCCTCTCAGTTTTTTGTGCACCCCCAATTTACTTGCTGGCAGTGCAGTATGAGAAACTGAGAAGTCCTTGGCTTCATATAACCACTGCTCAACAGCAGCTAAAACATCAGTTTGTTGTCAACATTCTTTTCATCCTAAATCCAAAACACAGCACTATACCAGCTACTAGGAAAACAAAATTAAGTCTATCCCAGCCAAAACCAAGAAAAATTTAGTAACTTGCTGTCTAAATGTTCAGCTAGGACCATGGCATCGATGAGAATACTTTTTTCAGTAAAAGAAACCAGAAACAGGTTTCAGAGATAAAGTAGCTAATACACTGTTTTGGTGTATGTAATGTCAGAATGAAGTAATGCACTACTAGAATGCTCAAAATATTTGCTTGGCCGCTTATGTTTATATCAACCCAAATTCTGAAAGAATTTGCTCCATTTTCAGAGTTCTCTATTTCTACTACTTATGTCGCTTTTAGAAGAATGTTAAACCATTAAACAGTAAAACTTCAAAGGTCTGTAATATATTCTGTTTAAATTTAGAAACTAACAGTAGTAAGAGCTGTGAAAATATAAGAAATACAAATGACATTCCAGTGTTGAAGAAAAAAAATGGAGCGCTTGACTTAAGCTAACTTACATTAATAAGGACTCAAGAGGCTCTGATATTAATACTGTGTTAATTTAATGTCAAAGCAGAAATGAGAATAATTAACTATTGTCCTTTTTGCCCTCTATCTGCTACTTTCAGAATCCTATTTTAACTGGACTTTTGCGATGATTAAATTTTCCTGGAAGTACTATACTGGACTGGTTCAGGATTCAAGNAAATTTAACTTAAAAAAAAAAAAATAGCACATACTGCTGTAATAGAATTGATGTTATTATGTGCAAGGAGATAAGTTCTAGACAAAATTTTGGCTTTTGGTTGGTTTGGTATTCATTTAGCAGAAGTGCTACCAAAGGTTTCAGATGGTAAGATGAAGTGTGGGACTCTTTGTGAGACATCATCACTGAATCCAGCTCTGGCCTAAATCCCACCAAATCTGTTGTCAGCTGTACGATGATGGAACATCTGGGAAACACTGCTGTTGGGGTAGAGACAAAAAGAGCTCCATAACTATTTTGCACCACTCAGCCAACAGTGACTACTCAAGACGAAGTTGAAAGGCAGGGATCTGAGAACAGCTCCACACCTTTATTTTTTCCAGGGAACTAGGGAGTGATGATGTTTTTCATCTCTCCAGAGAAAAGACTAACATGAGCATTGCCTGGACTAACTTTTCCATACACATATGAGAAGAAAGAAAAATAGCTTTAATTAGTAAAGGTGAGAGCTCTTAGGTCAAAATCAGTGCTGTGAGGTTTTATTGTAGTGTAATTTGGTGTTGAGAAAGAAGAAATATATGCTTGCTGTACTCTTGTCTCTCTCCCAGAAACAGTAGCTTACATCTTGCTGACAGTAAATAGACTTCCTCCTTGGCTGGCCATTCTCCTTTGGTATAAGGAGTGCATACTGTATAAGCAACTTCTACTCATTGTGGGCTTTTGAAAGGAGAACTCCAGATATTTCCCTGTTATTCTCTAGTCACCAAGGGGAAGAAGCTGAATTCCTCATATACACCTCCACCAAAAGCAGTAGCATGAAAAATTTGACAGAAGCAGAAAACAGTGGCAAACATGACAAAGTGTTTGAGACAACATCAATTCCAATCTCAAAAGCTGTAATAATCCTCACTGTCTGGGCTATGGAAGACAGGGAAAGACAATTTTCAGGTTAACCACCTGTAGGAAAGTTGTTTATTTTTTGAAACTCATTTTAACCAGAAGATGAATTCTTTTTCATGTAGAAATATATCTTACAGTTCTTAGAAAATGCTACAGTTTTGAGACTGGAAGTAGTTTCAAAGAATTTATTTAATGTATTTCTACATTATACAGCTTGAAAGCTTGAAAAAAGTTCTAATTCATGCATTTTGCTTGGTTACTAAGAGTCCTCAAACTCAGCATGCTATGAAGCCTGCTGATCTGAAACACTGAAAAGGGAAATTATTCTTGGTGTTTGCAGTAACAGTTTAAACAAGGAATTTAATCACAAGAGACCATCTTTCTTTTTTCAGTTTCCTAATCAGTATTGTCTTGGCCTCTAAGAACTTTACAAATTAGACCTAAAAATAGTTTCATCTATCTATATATATAGATATATGTGCATTTTCTACACAAAAAAAAAGAGTAAAAAGTATTTCTT
Organism: Spizella passerina; assembly: GCA_013401375.1. NCBI lineage: Eukaryota > Metazoa > Chordata > Aves > Passeriformes > Passerellidae > Spizella > Spizella passerina. The sequence continues at coordinate 11,087 of WBNQ01033828.1, read as the reverse complement.
GTACAAGCATGTATTCAATTTTTAGGGATTTTATCTGTAAGTAATATCACCTCTGGCATACCTGTCATGGGGTCATTACAGAAAAGGAGAAGAACCAGATTTCTTCAAAATGCATCCGATACATTACAAAATCTATTTTGGATTTAATTCTCTATAAGTACAACTCTACTTCTGCATATTAAATTTTGAATGGTAGTGTGTTACAATCCTTCTATGAGAATTAGATATGGATTAGGAGTATTTTGATGAAATAACACTTATTTTAAAAAGTTTACTCTGAAAATAGTAATCCATTAAATATATTCCTAGAAAGTAGTTTTTAAACCCATAATCATCAGACTTGCAAAATTTATTTAGCTAAAGATATGAGATTTATCAAACTGAATATTTTTCTTCATTCATATAGCAGCCATGGATGAGGTGGTTTTGGACAGTGTAAGTTGAGACAATTCTACTGACTGTATAGAGTACACCAAAAAACTCATGTCTAAAAACTGGTGTTTTGTTAGTGTAAAACTATGGAACTGATCGGCCTGTTAAATTAATTTATTTGAGCAGCTTAGTGTGGATGACAAGGTGATCAGCAATTGAAACAGGCTGCACAGGGAAGTGATGGAATCACCATCCCTGAAAGGGTTCAGAAATCTTCTAGATGTGGTGCTTTGGTAAATAATTTAGTGGTGGATCTGAAAGTGTAAGGTTGAGAGTTGTGCTCAATCTTAGAGGTCTTTCCCATGCCTGATGATTCTATGATGGCAAAGCTGTGGTAACCTGGATGTCACTGTCCGTTCCATTCTCCTGGAGAAGATGGCTTGCTCGTGGCTTGGACAGGTGTACTTTCCACTCAATAAAAAATTGGATGGCTGAGCCCTGGGAGTGTGGTGAAAGGAGTGAAATCCAGATGACAGCCAAATACAAGTGGGGCTCCCTAGGGCTCACTGTTAGGGTACACTTCTGTTTGATATCTTTATCAAGTATCTGAATGGGGGCATAGAGACAACATCAAATTGGACAGGAATGTTGATCTGATGGAAGATAGAAAGGGTCTGCAAATGGGTCTGGATAGGCTGGATTGATGGGTTGAGGCCAATTGCATGAGATTGAACAAGGCCAAATGCCCCACCCTTTATTTGGATGACAACAACTCCAGGCAGTGATAGAGGCCAGGGGAAGAGTGGCTGAAAAGCTGTTTGGTGGAAAAGGACCTGGGGCTTCAACAGCTGAACATGAGCCAGCTGTGCTCCCAGTTAGCCAAGAAGGCCAATGGCATCCTGGCCTGTATCAGCAATGGTGTGGCCAGGACCAGGGCGGTGATTGCTCCCCGGCACTCAGCACAGGCAAGGCCACACCTTGATTCCTGCGTCCAGTTCTAAACCCCTCACAATAAGAAAGACATTGAGGTGCTTGAGCAGTGGAGCTGGTGAAGGGTCTGGAGCACTGGTCTGGTGAAAAGCAGTTGAGGAAATGAGGGGTGTTTAGCCTGAGGGAGAGGAATNATGAGATTGAACAAGGCCAAATGCCCCACCCTTTATTTGGATGACAACAACTCCAGGCAGTGATAGAGGCCAGGGGAAGAGTGGCTGAAAAGCTGTTTGGTGGAAAAGGACCTGGGGCTTCAACAGCTGAACATGAGCCAGCTGTGCTCCCAGTTAGCCAAGAAGGCCAATGGCATCCTGGCCTGTATCAGCAATGGTGTGGCCAGGACCAGGGCGGTGATTGCTCCCCGGCACTCAGCACAGGCAAGGCCACACCTTGATTCCTGCGTCCAGTTCTAAACCCCTCACAATAAGAAAGACATTGAGGTGCTTGAGCAGTGGAGCTGGTGAAGGGTCTGGAGCACTGGTCTGGTGAAAAGCAGTTGAGGAAATGAGGGGTGTTTAGCCTGAGGGAGAGGAATCTCAGGGGAGACCTTACTGCTCTTCACAGCTACCTGAAAGGAGATTGTAATGAGGTGAGGATTGGCCTCTTGTCTCTGATAACTAGTGATGGATAAAAAGAAATATCTTCAAGTTGCACAAGGGAGTGATCAGATAAGATATAAGGAATATTTCCTTATGGAAAGGGTTATTAAGCATTATGAACAGGCTGCCCAGGAAAAGAATTGTGTCACCATCCCTCAAGGTATTTAAAAGATGTATAGATTGACACTTGGGGATTTGTTTTAGTAGTGTCAGCCCTAAGTTTATGGTTGAAATCCATTTCAAGGATCTTTTCTGACCTAAATTACTCTAATATATTCAAATTTTTGTATTATTCTCACACACTCACAATTCAAAATAAACCTGAAATGCCAGCAAATAGCAGTCTCACTGGTAGACTTTGATACTGTTCATACATTTAAGATGATTTCTACTAGTGAAAAGAAACATATACATCTTATGGAGCTTACTGTATGGAAATACATGATGATGTGATACTAGGATAAAACTTACTTAAAACTAGGTATGCATTTTAGGAGAAAGAAGTCCTTTTTTAAAAGTAATGAATTATATTTTTATTGGTATTGACCTTTTATCTCTCTCACTATGGTAGTAAGAGAAAACATCTTGAATTTTATGATAGTACATTGGGATACACTACCATAGATATAGATAGATCATCTGCTCTGTGACTTAGGAGCCCTAGTTTACTAAATAACACGTTTGATGACAGAATGTGTCTCAGGTATGCTTGCCCCAAGATAGTTTAAATCATAAAATATGAGTCTGAAGACCTGATAATACAGAAGAGGAAATACAGCACTGTGTTTACTTGCCTACTCAATGTTCTTCATCAACAAAATATCAGCTCTATATAAACATGAATCGGAAGGTAAAAATTGCAATTATCTAATGTTGAAATGTAGATGACTTTATCTTTTTTGGGGTTTGATTTTTTCTAACATTTCTGTGAGTGTTTTATATGGAGAATTGTTCCAGATGAAGCCAATAATATGATCTCTGACTTATGAGTAAATATTTTGGGTAAAAGTATTTTCTATTTACTGCTGTCATTATAAATTTAATCTAGAATACTCAGATCAAGAACAGAATATTATATTGCTTTTTGTGTTTGATTTAATTTGCTTATGTCTTGGAAGGGCATCATTTAAGGTGGGAAAATAATAGAATAACAAGGATTAAAAGAACGCATCTTGCTTAAGTCCCTTAAGTATACCTTTCTTCCTGCAAAAGGTGCAGAAAACTTCATGCAAACTGTTGTCTTCATGGTTCTCTAAGTTATTTCTTCTGTATGAAGTTCATTATCAGTTGCTTTAGAATAAAAGGAATTGAAAACCAATAAATCTCAGATTTCTAAACTGGAATCCTTGTGAGCAATCAGTAGTCTTTTGATCTTTTCTTTTGATCTATCTATTCCAAAATAGTACTGTATATTCTTTGTAGGGTCTCGCTGCCTTCTCACTGATATGAAGCAGCAGAAAAAGCAGATCAGTCTGAAAATTTTTCAGAGGCCACGAGAAGATAATTTGCAGAAATGTTTCTCTTACATTTCAAAAATCTCTTTCCTTTTTCTCCTCTCTAGTTTTTCTCTCATAACATGATAATTTGTGATATGCATCCGGTATCTTTTTCTTTTCTTTAAAGTTATTGTAATTCTTCTATTTCTAACCTTCAATTATTTTTCTATTGTGTCCAACTGAAATTATTTCATATTGCGCACATTCCCCAGTTCAGTTAGTTTTATTATTGTACCCTTTTCAATTCACTGAGGATACCTTTACATCCTGATGGAAGTTCTTCAAAACATAGCTGACCTAAATCTTAAAGGGATATGTAGTATCATTTCCCAGGAAGATTTCTGTTTCATTGTGCAATCCTGGAAGATCATTCTTAAGTATCACAGATATGAAATTGTTATGAAATGAATTTCCCATGAAAGTAACCTCTCACCCAGGAGAGATTAAACATTTACTTTGTATGTACCATTTCTTCTGAGTGAGAATAATAGCACAGTGACTGTGAAAATATATTGGGATATATTGGGATATGTTATAACAAGTTAGAAAAAGAACATTAAAACATTCTTTAAAAATAGATGAAGTAATTTCTACTTGTATTAGTATTTATAAAATAACACATTGTCTAAAAATAATAAAGGAACACTTGGGAATTATTTCACTTACAAAAATTCAAGATTCACAAGACTTTGCAATACCAGTGAAGACAACAAAATTAACTTGCCTCTTAGTCTGTTCATTATAATAGAATTTAGTGCAGTGAAAATGGGATCTTATTTTTGCTGTGCCTCTATGGTTTTTGTTCATAGAACAGAGTCCTCTCTCGAACTGGTCTGTATTCAAGTATGACCCTAAACTGCTTGCTGAACACCCCTTGTACCCTGTTTGAAAATCAAGTTAAATTTTCTTTTGTTAGAGTTTCCTGTGATTACAATGACTCATTTCAAACTAACTTCTTTGCAGTACCATTCCAAAGAGAAAGTCTTCCTATCCCTGTGGCATAGGTTAGGATACAAGAGGAAATTTAGGTTACAAATACTCCATAATTGTAGGCAACTTGATTCATGCTGCTTTGTATTGTGGTGATTACACAGGTTCAGGACACTGATTCCTATTGAACTCGGCTGAAACAGTGAAGTCTGCTTGAAGTCTGAAGCATAAAAGCTCTGAAGGTCTCATACCAAGAAGAGGAAGGAACACACAAAATAGACTGTTCTTGCTGCCCTTTGAATTGTGTCACTTAGACAGGTTTCAGAGCAAGGTAGCCTTAGTCACCTGCTTTTTGTCTGTGGCAACAGAGATTGATTATGACTTGATTAAGATACCTGACCTATCTTGTAGGGAATCAGATTGATCTTTTGGAATGCTTCTTTCAAGAATGAGATGCTCCTTGTGCACTAAAATGAAAGTTCTATTCTAGAATCTCCTTCCTTGCTCCCTATCTAAACTTCTCTTTCAGCCCTCATTCCAAGGTTTTCTCTTCTTGCATTATTGCCTCCTCTTGTTCTAGCCTGACTCAGGAATGAGACAAGATAACTGATATTGAAAATAATTTATATTCACAAAGATCATGAGAGTTCTGGCATGTCTTTTCACTTCTGCTAGAAGACTTTAAGCCAAAGTAAAGTAGATTGAATTGGCCCATATCTTCCAGCAGATTGTGCAAGTTTTTAATACACCTTTGTTTCTTCCTACTTCTTCCATCCTATAACAGTTCTGTTGTGATCATGATATGATTAAAGTTGAAACACTTTATCAGTGTTGCAATAGGGTACTTGTATATGTAAAAGAGCACAAAAATTAAGGTAATCTTATAACCATCACTCACCAAAGTGAACAGTTCTGGTGCAAACACATTCCACAGAGCAAGATGAATTTCTAGAACCAGAGGAACCCCAGGGGAACACCAAGATGCTCTGTTGACAGGAGGAAAAAAGCCAACAAAACTTCAACCCTGAACATGAGGAGAACAGACTTCAGATTGCTCAGGGAACTAGTTAGTAAGGATCCCATGCAAAATGCTTTTGAAGATACTGGGGTCCATCAGTGCTGGTCATTTTTCAAGCACCACCTCCTAAAGGCCCAGCAGCAGGGAATTCCAAAATGTTGGAAGTCAAGCAGCTAAGACAGAAGGTCAGCTTGGCTAACCAGGGAACTTCATTTGGAGCTAAGCCAGAAAAATCAGTTTTAAACCCAGAGGAAACAAGATTGGGTGACATGGGAGGAATACAGTGATGATGCTCATCTCTGTAGGCAGAAAATTAATGTGGCCAAAGATCAACTGGAATTATTGAAAAACACCTGAAGGGCAATGTAGCTATCAGTCACAGCCACCACAGCTTCATGAGAGGAAGGTCTTGTTTGTCAAACTTAATTTCCTTTTAGTATAAGTAGCCCACCTAGCTGACCAAGGGAAGCAAAGTTATGTGATCTTTTTGGATTTCAGCAAAGCTTTTGATAATGTTTCTCACAGTATCCATCTGGACAAAATGTCCAGCACACAGGTGGATAAACACATCATGAGATGTGTGAACACCTGGCTCACAGGCTGAGCACAAAGGGGATGAGGTGATATTAATGAATGTGATGCATTGTAATGAATGAGGTGACGTCAGACTGAAAACCTGCCACTAGTGGGATTCCACAGGGCCCCATCCTCAGCCCTGTGCTCTTCAACATCTTCATAAATGACTTGGACATAAGACTTGAAGGAATACTAAGTAAGTTTGCCAATGGCATTAAATTGGAAGGAGTTCTTGACTCCCTCAAAGGCTGGAAGGGTCTGCAGAGAGACCTCAACAAATGAGAGGGCTGGGCAATCACCAGCCATATGAAGTTAAACAAAACAAATGCCAGATTCTGCACCTGGGACGAGTCATCCCTTAATGTCCACACAGACTGGAGAATGAGAGGCTGGGGAGCAGAATTGCAGAAAGACAACTGGGGGTCTGAGTGAATGGCAGGTCGAACCTGAGCCAGCAGTGCCCTGGCAGCCAAGAGGGCCAACCCTGTCCTGGGGCATCACCAGCCAGGCAAGAGAGAGGATTGTCCCTCTCTGCTCTGCACTGGGTCAGCCTCACCTTGAGTGCTGCACAAGGGATATAAACCTATAAGAAAGCATCCAGATGAGAGCTAAAATGATGGTGAAGGGCCATGAGGGGAAGTTGTATGAGGGCCCTGAGGGCACTTGGTCTGTTTATCCTGGAGAAGAGGAGACTGAGGGGAGACTTCATTGCAGTCCACAACTTCCTTGTGAGGAGAAGAGGGGAGCAGACATGGATCTCTTCTCTATGATGACCAGTGATACAACCCAAGGGAATGGCATGAAGCTGTTTAAGGGGTGATTTACATTGGATGTTAGGAATAGGTTCTTCACGCAGAGGATGTTTGGGCACTGGAACAGACTCCCAAGGAGAAGGAGACTCCCAGGCAAGGAGTCACAGTAGTGGCAGAGTTCAAGAAGTATTTGGACAATGACCTCAGATGCAAAATGTGAGGGGCTTTCTTGTGCAGAATCAGGAGTTGTACTTGATGATACTTGTGGATCACTTCCTACTCAGGGAATTATATGATTCTACAAAATAAAACAAAACAAACAAAAAAAAACCCCGAAGATATCTTAATTGACCAGAGATTTCGATACTTTTTTATCAGATGTTCATTTAAGTGATATAGAAGAAGACAACACACTTAAATTGCTGCAGCAAAAAGTTTTTATAAAGAGGGCTAAGTCACTGTCACAGTGTATTGATCAATACTATTCAATTAGAGAAATAAAATTAAAACCTCTCTGTACTCAAATGCAAATCAACAAAAATGGAAGAAGGGAACTTAAAGGAAGGACTTAGTCTTAAATGAAAAATATTAAATCAAACCACAGAGGTGGTCCATGCATATTTTTCTCTAAGGGAAAAATTCAGTTACCGTGATAAAACTAAAAACCTCTGCTTTCTCAGAAACTGGATATCACTTTTGATCAACTGTGGAGGTCTGGAAAAGTCTTTTTTATATGAATGACAGTGTAGAAATCCTGCACAGATGGAGTATTTACTCCAGTAGATGTTTTTTGCTATAACTCTAATTTTTTTTACTATATTTTGCATAACCATTGTAATTGCATCACAGCTGTGTGTATAAATAAGAATTTCAAGCAGTTTTAATGTTTTTCAGATGAACTTCAGAGAGCTATTTGCATCTCTGGCAATACCTCTTTTCAGGCATAAACACTACTTTCTGAGCTAGAAAATAATAAAATCATATTCTGCTGTTACATTGAACAGCAGAACAAAGCTGATTCTCTTACTGGTCAGAGTACTTTCCTTCTAGTCATTCCATTGCCTGGGAAAGCACTCAAAATGTATGGATTGGCTTTAGACCATTTTACAACTGAGCCATGACTGTCTGGGTTCACTCCCAGGTCACTCCTCTCTCTTTCCATTTTGTCATTGATGTAATAGAAGAAAATTAAAGTAATTATAATTAGACTGACAGTAAAACTGAAAACTATGCCCTGGAGAATCTGCTCCTGTGCCCAACTTCTGGCCAAAGGCTTGTGTGAGTTGCTAGTAACAACATTCGAAAGCATCCTTCCTGCCACACCTGCCTATAACTGTGTTCTGTTATGGAGAAATGAAGGACCACTAGTAGAAAAATTCATGCTGTAGAAATTTTTGGGAAATACACAGAAGAATCTTCTGGATCTTCTTTGCCTTTTCACACTGTGTGAATTTTATGATATGAAAACCTGTGTTATAAGTGTGCAAAAATAAAATTATGAAAGATAGTAATAAAACCTCCTTTGCAAGGTCAAGTGTCCCTAGCCATATAGTCAAAGCAAAGTGAGGAGAAAAGTTTGTCTAGAATGAAGTTAATTGTTTTGGGTTGAGAATAACTTGTTTGGGTTGAAGTCTGATGATGAAAATCAAGCTTAAAGCAAGGAGACAGGATAATGGGAGTGAAAGTGACAGCAGGTGAAGAGGAGAAAAATCCTGAAAATTTCAAGTGCTGAAAATCATTTGGGTGAGAAGACTGGGTTACTTTTCCTCTAGAAGGTTATGCAAACTGACACACACTCAGCCTGATTGTAGAGACTTAGTAATACCTGTAATTCAATACTTACACTATGGGTAAAATTCAGCCAGGTTTGAAAAGCTGTTTACAAATTGACTAGTCCTTGAAAATGAGCAAAGCTGTAGATCATATGTCTGAAAGTACTGAGCAAATAGAAATTACATCCCAATGCTAAGTAGGTTTTCTTGACCTAGCTAATGTTAACCTAGTATTTATTTTTTGAGGGAGAAAAGTTGTTTGAGACAAGCTCCAGTAAATGAATGGCACACTTGTGAACACTAGTATTTTGGTTATTGTGAGACACCTGTCCTGACTCTGCTGAAAAAACTGATATAGATTATGGCAAACTAAAACAATATTAGGGGATTTAAGCAAGAAGATGGTATCTGAGTCTAAAATAAGAAAATCGAGGAATTTTTTGACAAGGATAATTTGGAAATTAGCACTATTACAAGTGTTTATTTTGATTCTACCTTGAGAAATTAATTATCTGTTTTTAATTACTTTGTGGGTGTATTGCTGAATTCAGTTTGTGTCACAAAGTATAAACTTAGTCAGGCTTTGTGTTTGGTCAATCTGTTCAGGATGATTCTGTGCCTTTCACATGCCTAGAAAATGTTTTGAGGGCACCTGGGATCTTGGGAATGGAGGAGTGGCTGACTTCAGATTCCCACATCCCTCTCTATGCTCTCTTTGGGACATAAAATTGATATTTTTCTAGTTGATTTTTCTAATTCTGAGAACTTCTTCTATTCACTGCTGTCTTTCCAAGTTGGTGAAACATCTTTCTGGTGACTTTAGCCAGGTTACTCTGTAATGCTGAATATTTGGTTTAAAACTCTGGACCTGTACATGTCCATCTTATTCAAGCAGCCCCTGACTAAACTTTTTCCTAATCACACTCTTCCTCTCCAAGCTCTGCTGCCAAGCACATGGACTTAGGACACCAACTTGCCACTGAAAACCCGCAGGAAGAAGAGAGGCCAAATACAGCAGCCTTTGTTTCATTACTAGAATATCCATCACACTGACTACGCAGCCAAAGGTTTTCTTGGCTTTCTTTTCCTTCAGTGTACATCAGTACCTTCCCATTGGCCCTTACTTATCCTTCCAATTTTCACTCCAGTNTTGTGACCACTTCCCTGGGGAAGTGCCACTTCCAACTGTTCCAGTGCCAAAAAACTTCACCCTCTGGGTGAAGAAACCTCTTCCAAATGTCCGACTTAAACATCCCTAGACACAACTTCAGGACATTTTTTTAGGTTCTGTCACTGCTGACCAGAATGAAGAGATTGCTTCCCTGTCTGTTCTCCTGCTGCTTGCTTCCCTGTCTTACCTCAAGATCTTTAATTCTTCAGTCTACAGGTCACAGCAGCATAGATTTTCAGTGTCTCTCATATCCCTAACCAGTTCTTGTTATGTAGTAGAGCACCTTCCTGGCTGGTCTATCCCCTAAGTTTTAGGGAAAAAATAACTCAACACACTTTTAAAACTTTCTGGATTAGGTGTGTTTCAGAGTGTTGGTTTTTCAGTAGATATCTAATTGGTAAAGTTCCTCTATGAGAATGAAGATTTGTGACTGGAGCTTCTTCCAGCTGTCTGGATGATGCTTTGTATGTATTGAATAATGCTTAGTCTATTTTTTCTCCTTTTTGGTAGCTGCCACAGTCATTCCCTAACAGATCACTTTGACCTTTTACAGATCCTGTTTCAGATTATCATTCTGTAGGAGAGCTCCATGTATTCTTTTTTTTTCCTTTATGTAGAATGAAATAATTTTTCTTCCCTTTTTCCTGAAAATCATGTATCCATCTGTGTCACATCTCATTCATAAAAACTATCCCATCTTGCTTTTCTGATTTGTTGCCCCATTTTTGTCAAGTGTCACAGGTTCCTTGACAGCAATCTGCTCTTTGAAGATCATTATGGTTTTGTAGGAGCCAGAATACTTTGGCAGCTTGAGAGCAATGGATTCACTGACAGGATATATCTGTTCCTCCTGTAGCCTTTCTCCTTGATTTGATTGGGAATCTCCCTTCCGTCCCTGTCCTCTTCACCTGAGTCCTCAGAGATGTATCGTCAACCTTGATTTCACTGTCCCTGAGCAGTGTTTTGCAGTTTTTTTCGTTGTTATGTGGTTGTAACAATAGGCAACAAGGAACAGTAACTCAAGAGCTAGATGAGTTCTAGCAGTCTCTGCAAGATTGAGGATCCACTTCCTGGGCAAGTGTTAAGCTTCCTTTGGAAGGCAGGTATGAGTGCAAGGTTGCACTTTGATCTGAATTCTGACTTACAGCCTTTTTTTTTTAAAATATGTACACATTCCAATGAAGAGAAACCACTTAGTTCACTCATTTTATTAAAAATAAACTGATTTAAAAAATCTAATTTCTTCTTGTAACTCTCCCTCAAATAGAGACTTTATTCTTTCCCACTGTTCCCCTTAAGGAACTGAATGGTCTCTTTTGCCTGACTGGAGCATTCTCTGAGAGCTACTATATGAAAATACCTTCTAAGGAGAATTGAATTACTTCTTCATGTATGCTGTTTATATGCCAGT
>WBNQ01033827.1:0-28747 GCA_013401375.1 Spizella passerina | reverse complement strand
TTTGTTTAATTCACCCTCAATATCTAACAGAATTTTCAGTACACCCCTTTTTCTGGTGAGGTCCTAATCTAAATTTTTAATCATATGCAAATGAAAGGAAACTTATCTTTTGAGAAAAATGCCTAAGTTCCTCACATGACAGCTAAGCTTCCCAAAATAGTAGACTGGTGTGCTGGCTTTCACACCAGTTTCAAACTAAACTCCAAATAAGCCACTCCCTTTCCTCCTCCCTGTCTGCTAAGGAAGGGACTAAAAGGAAGATTATGGGTTGAGCTAACGGTTTATTAAAAACCCAGAGCAATGGAATAAGATGTGCACAAGAGAGATACTAATAGCAGAAGTATACAATAAAAGAGAAGGTGTTTTACCACAAGAAGGTATTCACCACTGGGAACAAAAGATGGTGAATGTTTCCTGCAGGACACATCCATGGGGTTTTCCCAGACAAAGACATTACAGACACCATTCCTGCATGCAGCAGGATATGGGAACAAAGGCAATATGGCCAAATTCCAAAAGGGAGCCCTAGCTTTCCCTGCTGAAACCATGTGCCCAGCAATGATGTGGGGGGGCATGGAATAACAACCTGGTCACACCCACACAGTGCTGAACTCCCCTCCTCCCTGTGACCAGAACAATGGGAAGGAAAGAATGCCTGTGGAGGATCTTGCAGAAAGCAGAGCAGAAACACTCACACATGAGCACACATTCAAGCACCTGCACATGCTGCTTATCTTTGCATGCACAGAGAGCCTCGGCCCCTGTCCTGATGTCTTTTGCTGACACAACTTCATTTGTCATTTTTGTAATAAACCATACTGAACCAAATTCTTCATGTCTCCTTAATCCCAGTTGAGGCTGGGATCACAGTGTAGCTGTGCAAGCAGAAAGAAGGATATATGATCTGTATAGAGCATATATCATATATCTGAGTAGCAGAGTGGGAGAATCCAGTTTTCTTTTCAACTATTTAGGGGATTTTTTTTCCTTCATGTTGAAATGTTACTTAGATATCTCCATGGACTTTCCCTTCACCTGGGAGAATTTTCTCAGCCACCTTCTGGCTAGCCATACATATCTGCACTGCACAGAGTCAAATTTTTCCATAATTCTGTTTACCTTGACAAAAATCTCACAACACTTCAGAAAAACGACCCAGAATGGAAACAGGAACAGCTGGACGCAGGGCCTTCTGATGGCTTACTTACAAGCATACCACAGGGCAGTTGCAGACTCACAGGCCTTTCTTTCAGAAAATTTCAGAAGACCTGATCAGATTTTTTTCTCCTTGGCCTGACCTTCAAAATTGATCACCAAATTGTCACAAGATCAAGAAGACCTTAGTAGACAATTAAAGAATGCACCTACCTACCAATATGATTAAGTCTCTTCCACATGTAAAATGAGGGGCCTCATTCAGAAGCTGTTTGAGTAATAAAGAAGGCAGTGTACCCATTGCAGGGGCTGCATTTGTTCATCTTTTTCCAGGGGTAGAGGTGGTATTTGAACAGTTATTTCACCAAAGAAGAAGAAAAATAAATTATGCAGAAACATTCATCGTCATGCGGAATGTCACCGAACTATCAGGATGTCCAAATAAATATCAAATGAGAAAGATGTATCCCTTGTTCATAAATAAACAACATTTGAGAGAGTTCAGAAAAAAAAAACCAACCCAAAACATGGCCATAGTTATGCAAGCTAGGCTAAATAAATAAACAAACTAAAACAAGGACACCCAAAAGGAAGAGTCTCCTATTGGGAGACAAACTTAGCCTTGACTTCAAGAAGATCTGTAAAAGTTTATCTTAAATGGCTGTTAATTCCAACCTCTAGAGCTTCAACCTATTTTAGGCCTTGTGTATGTGCTTCAATTAAAAAAATAAAGCCAACAGAGAGCAGAGGCAAATGCTTGGTTGCATTCTGTGCGGTATTTGTATCAAGCAAAAGCCACAATAGGATATTAGGATGATAATTTTATACATTACAATGTCCATAAGCATATAAATACAGATCCCTTAAGAATTTCTTTACTTCTGTTGATGCTTTGGAAATTATTCATCTGATTAATGAATTATACACTGAATTTATACATTAACGCCTAATACTTATGCCCAAATAATTTCTGGACTAATATATTATTTAAAACCATGTAGGAAGATTAGAAACTGGGTTAATTTACTAGTATCTAGCTTAGGGCTCCAATTTTCTTAAAGACAAATTCAGTACATGAACAGGCAATAGGACTGTGAGGACAGAAACTTTCAGATGTTCCAGTTATTAGGGCTGTTTAATAGATTATCTATACAAAATGAAGATTACAGCATAAATCAGACTTCAAATGGTAAACTAAGAACTGCAAACTAAAAGCTCCTGATAAGCAATTCATGAAGCTTTGACTTTCCCAAAGGGATTAGTGTTATGTGAAATAAAAAGAAGCAACACCCATAGCTGAAGAGACCTTTCAGATCTCTGCTTAGACACAACAGGAGCTGTCCATAGTCTCATGGCAAATGCAGTGTCAGATCTAACTCAACCAAAATGGAAGGGAAAAAGCAGCACTTTGTGTAAGAGTTACATGCAGCTCACCCTGGCATGTGGGCAAACACATAAAAATCACTTCTGAGGAAACTGGTTATGTCACTGAAGTTCAAAGCTGCAATTCTCAGAAAACTCTATCAGGTGAAAGCCCAGCTACTTTTTCTAAACCAGACTTGGATTGATTTCAATCTCATTATTTGCAGATGTCCTTAAAAGAGATGGATTTTTGCACTTTCACTTCATTCATTTAAAACAACACACACAAAACAAAGCAAATATTAGGGATTGATTAAATTGATGCTGTCAAATTAATTGGCTCCATCTCAATTATATTTTCCTAAAATAAATACAGATCAACTACTTTTGAAGATCTAGCACTTGATGTGTGATGGGGAAATTTGGCATATAGTTTGTATGAGTTTTTCAGATTGTACTTATTGTTGAACAAGCAATTCCTTTTAATCAATACATTGTTTTAAAATTGCTGCCAACCTTTTGGAAGGCCAAAGGTGGCAAAACTGTTACTAGTGTTTCATTTATATCTTGCAGGTAGTGAGATTTTGCCATTGCTGACATTGCCCAGCAGTCCTTCTATTGCAACAGTAGATCCACCTTTCCCAACTCAAAGAGAGTACAAGGACTTTGTTGTCTATTTCTTAGAATTTAAGTTTTCCCGTAATAAAATACCTTTATGTGATTTTTTTTTTGGGGGGGGCGGTGAGAGAGGATAAGATGTCCTAGCTGAAGCACTACTTGAAAAGAGTTTTTGGCAGATGATCAGCATGGAGAAATCTCTTTTCTTATGCTTTGAAGGCTGAAAATTATAAGCAATCAAAGGATATTAAAAATGGAAAGTTTTGGGCAACATGTTCTGTAAGCACTGTGATCTGGGCTCCAATAATATTAGAGTGCTGCAAGATGACTCTTCAAAACACTGCATCTAAATTAATCCTTTCAGTAGCTTTTACACCATGCCTTTTGGTACCTGATACATTTTACACCATCCCATGTACTAAAATGTGGTATCAGCAGTTCCATACTTGATATTAATTCAGGACTTATACTACTGCATATCCACCATCTGAATATGGCTCGGCCACTTACAGAGAGCCTCAATTATTTCAACATATTGCCAGCTTTCAAGGGAAAATGTCTGTCTTCCCTTCAAACCCCTATTCAAAAACAGTTGCATCACGACCACCAGCTCTGAGAGGAGATAATCAACTTTAAAGTGAGGTCGATGAACCAGTGAATAAATTTACTGGTGATTGCTGCATGAGAGGAACTCTTCCCACCTCAGAGTTTCACATGATTGCACCGCATCTTATACCTTTTTCAAATACATTCTGAAGTTTCACAAGCCGCGCATGTTAGGACACTGCAATGCAAAAGGAGCAGGGAAAGGCTTATTCCAGCATTTGCTGTACAGCCAACCATAAATATTTTGAATTCAGCTGTCCCTAAGTGCGAAAAAGGTAGAGACTATGAAATAGAAATCAATGGTCATGCTTCATATACTACTTGATGTTTTACTTTTTCCAGGGCTTTGATTATAGAATGTAGCCCAGAATGAATGAGCAGATGTGCATCTCCTACTTTATGCTACTTTTTCTACTTTGCTGCCTTCCCTGTTTCTTGAATTCCTGCTTTTTACAGCCTAGGGGAAAAGCAGATGAATTTCTGCAGAGAAGTGCTGCAGTCACTGTGCTTCTTTTTTGCTGCACACTTCTTGTGTTCCAGAAGCATAAATAAATTCAGGAATAAACATGCATGGTATGAGCTTAAGTCAAGACTAGATCCAGGATAATTACAAACAATCAACCTCTTATAGTGGCCAAGTGAAGTATTCAGTATTTAACAGAGGTTGAGTGAAAAGTATAACAGACAATTGTTCCCCCAAGATCATCCCATCACAGCTTGCACTCTCCAGAGCAGTCTCAGCACAGATCAGTGACTGTGCAAGCCAAGGGTGACTCAATTCCTTGCTGCTCCTAAGAATAGTCCTAATAAAAGCAAGAATGAGGTCTCAGACACAGGAGCTGGCCATACCACCACTTGTGTTACAGCTCTGCAAATCGAGTCCAGGACTGAGGAACTTCGAGTGCATCAGAGCTTTTGAAAGTTATCTTCTGTGCTATGTGATCAATCACGTACTGAGAAAACTGAATGGCCAATATGAGCATTTTACAAACTTCCCAAGCAATGAAATATATCCCCTGCTTTCTGGACTACTGTTTTTGAATCTGATGCACGCAGCCACCAGTGATCTGGAAATACAGTAATTTGTTAGAACTATATGCAGAGTTTTATTCAATTTAGAAAAACAGGGGAATATGAGCAAAGGGGAGTGAAAGAATATTTTATTGAAAACAATGCTCCAGATGCATCCAGAACAGTCATCTGGGAGATACATAAAACCATTACATATGGAATAGAGTTTTTGTGTTTCTCCCAAAGAAAGTAAAAATACAATATAACTTATAATTAGTACAAACAAAAACGAGGTTAAATTCACAGTCATATATTGCCAGAATGATTCTAACAGGCTGAATGGAAAAGCTTATGTAGGCAGAATTTCAGCTAGCAGGAAATATAAGATATTTATCTGAGTTACAAGACAGCAAGAATGACAGAACTACTAAATTCACATGCAGGTTTCTAAAATTAATTTTTGTTTGTAGAACAAACTGCCAGATTACTAGCATCTATTCTTACATACTTTGGAGCCACATACTTCGTTCATACAATGTTATTCTTATTCTCTTACAGAAAAAAACTAATTTTTTGTTGCCCCAAATATAATATATTAGTGCTTTGCACCGATTAGGTGAATCTTTGACTGTGGGACCATCCTGATGGAAACGCCAAGCAGGGTGCGAGGGTGGGGGAGAGATGAACTGCAAGATAATTTACATAAGTGCATTGCAATTATTCCTCCTTAATTATGCATGCAGCTGGCTCTATTTTAAGCCATGCCAGTGCACTGTGCACACTGAGGCTATCTGTCACTCCATGTGTCAGGCCTTTAACATTCTCACCCACCTGCCTGGAAATCAGCAGCAGCAGCAGCCAAAGAGAAGCGGTCGGGCTCGTGGCCACCTGCCATTCATCAGCGCTGTCAGGACACGGCTGCTGCCTCCTCATCTTTCTCTCATGTCGAGACTTTCTGTGCACTGGGCTAAAAACACCAGGTCCATTTGCTCTTTTCTACCAAGTCACTCTATGAACTTCCCATTCACCAGCAAACTGAGCTGTGTCATTTTTAAGAACACAGCCGCACAAATGTAAGCTGGCAGGCTGAATTAGTGAAAAAAAAATAATCACAGTTGTGTTTATATTAATTAAATTAAATAATTATGTACAAAAACTCAGCTTGAATTTCCTCTCAAATGACACTGCTGCACTTTTTTTTCTCACTTCCTGGCAAAGATTCTAAATTTTGTACTAATGCTTTGTCCAGACATATATTGAGGAAATGCTATGTTTATCCAGCCTTTCAGAGTGTGGGGGAACCTTATCATTGGCAGAAAATAATAATCCTGTTTTGCCAGTGCTACGTGAAGATGCCAGGAAAATCAGGATCATTCCTCAAACACAAGACACCACCTAGAAAACTCTGCCAACCAGAGTACAAGGGCATACTGCAACCATAAAATATAAGCATGGTAAATCTATTCTAATAGAGCTGCTCTATCATCTCCACCAAACAGGAAAGAAACAAAAATTCAGACACTCTCATTCCCACCTGGCAGCCCGCCAAGTCACCCCTGTGCTACCACATATGCTCCCAGTGTCTTTACATGGATACTTGCATTATTCACTAAGTCTTGCCCACCACCTGCAGCTTCTTTGGGACAAAATATCTCATGGAGACATTGCTGTCCTGGCCTCAGTAATGGAGAGTGGTCACACTGACTCAATATGAAACTGTAGAGAATGCTTAATAGTCTGGAAGAGTTAGGTATGCCTAAAATAATTCAAATAATGGTCTGTTTCTTAATGTGAAACCCTATAAGCCATTTATCCAGAAATCAGGGTCTTTTCACGCGCAATTCTGATGTATGGACTTGGGGTTTTGGCATTTGCAGCATTGCCCATGTCATTTTGCCAGAAATACCCTGTATTTGGGAGATGATCTTGCATGACCTACATCTGATTCTTTCTAACAGCAAGACAGCATTGCTACCTTCTCTCCTCTTCTTTCCACTCTTCCTCTCCTCTTCTGCCTTCCCAAACAAGAAATGGCAACACAAGTGGCAAAATCGGAGTTTCGTCCCTTCCTATCATGGAAGCTTATTTTACTTTCAAATACCATTGTTATTTGCATTTAAACTATGGTGTGTGTGAAGCTATGAACTCAACTTCTAATTTCTACTAAAACTGGCACGTAGTCAAGACAATGCAATAAAACACAGTAGATCTTCAGACTGCACTCAGTTATCAGTACGGGCCCCAACCATGCAGCAGACATTAGATAGGATACTAAAATCAACATTTTATCCGGTACCACATGTAACGAAAGTGATTTCACCTAGCTTTGAAATTTTTCTTGGCATGCTCCTGTGAAAGGTGTTCCACCTGCCTTTGGTATTCTACCCTACAGAAAAACATGGGGAAGAGCAAAAGATTTGGTTTTATCACACAATAAATAGTTAAAATCATGCAGGCACCACACAAGCAAATAATTCCTATGGCAATCACCACTGAAAGTCATTCATTGGCATAAACAAATCTAAGGGGTGGCAGGAAAACAGTACACAGACTCATCAAACACCTTGCTCTAACAGCTATTTTTGAAGCAAAGGATATAGGCTATTAGAGTTTAGTAAATTATGAAACCACGCAAAATCCACTCTTTCATGGAGATAAGATTTATCGAGTTGCTATTCCTCCTGTTCTTTTAAGATATTTCATAATGACACTGACAGATGAAAGGCTTGCATGCCTGGCTCCATAGCCCAGAACACTGCCAATACTCCAAAATTTATCAAAATGACAATTCAAAGCTATTTTCCCCTAGTTATTATAGAAGGGTCAGTTGGATTTTACACAACTCATCTTAAATGATTGATTAAAGACACTGGAAAGACAGCCACTGTTGCCTTCCAGGTATGCAATGCTGGAATGCTAGTTACATCTCAGGATGCAAAACACACCTTATAAAAGTTATTGATAAAGCATGGACCTCAGGGAAGCAACATTATTTTTTGCTAATAACAATACACATATTCTGTTCCCGACAAATGTATGTGTATCTGAAAGAATGCTTGAGGAGGAAACATGAGAGGAGTTAGTTACAGATAGAGGTTACACAAATTGGAGCAGCATTCAATGGGACAATGCTACAAAGAATTTGAGCTATCAAAACACAGTTGTTGTCATCATATTGCAAAGTTCCATACCTGCTTGGTGATTTCTCATGGGCACCTCCTCACAGCACTGACTCCTTCTTCCTTACAGCACAGCCAACAAACTCCAGTTCTCTCCTCACCCAGCTAGCCCAGCCTTCTATAGCACTCATCCTCATTGGACACAGCTGTGGCTTGTTAAGGACAGGCCTGTTCCTAATCTCTGGTGATTAGCCCAGCTGCAACTCCTCAGGGGTGAGATTACGTTCTGCACTATCTTTATTTTCTTACATTCTCTCCCCCCACACACAATGATATACATCTTACTAGATTAATTTTTCTCTAAAGATCAGAAAATAATAGACTGGTTTGCTTGGAGGATTATCTAGTTCCAACCTCACTGTCATGGATGGGGATGTATTTCAATATCCCAGGTTGCTCAGAGCTTCATCCAACCTGCCTTGAACACATACAGGGTTGGGACATCCACAGCTTCTCTGGGCAACCTGTGCCAGTGCCTCACCACTCTTTCCTAATACCTAACCTAAACTTTCCCTTTTTCAGCTGCAAGCTATTCCTCCTTGTGTTGTATATGCTCTTGTAAATAGTTCCTCTCCATCTTTCTTGTTCTGAACTGGAAACGTATTTATAACATATTTTTGTTTGCTGGTTTATTTTTAGTATACGACAAGAGTAAATTTTGCAAAGAAATTAGCTATCTCCCTCCATTTCTCAAAGCTAATCCAAGCAGGACATTTCTTGTCTCTGACAGTCTTTGTCACCTCTATTCTTAGCAGATGTCTATTTAAAAAACCCACAAACTATTTTACAAGCAGCAGAAAGCCCTGAGGTCACTTTTACCTACTTTCCTGCAATATATAATCTTCAAAATTAATTCCATTTTTTCATGATGATTTTGTGATCTCTTTTGATGCTGAAAATGTTATTTTCTTTTCTTTCCTGGGAGGAACTGCATTTTTAATCAGGCTTCCCAGAAAGAGCTTTTGCTGATCTTAATGTGAAAAGAAATCTATGGAAAAAAATATGCCTGGGAAATATTACTTCAGATGACAGAGTTTATTTGACAGCACAGAAGATGAAAAGGCTTGGGTCCTTAAATTCTATCTTCTCTACAGACCACAGAAGAGTGTTTGGAAAGCTGAACAGTGAAATATGGTTATGCCTAGAGACTGCTTGGCATCTCCTGCACATCACAGGAACATCTGGAGAGATGCAATTAGAGCACAAGCAGCTGCAATGCCCCCACTTGCTAATCTGAATTGTTTCATTGTCACCTTGTGCTCCCTCACTGACTGCTGCATCTACTGAGCGACCTGCATTTTATAAATCAATTCTCAACTGTGTTGCATTATCATAGAAACATTAGACAGCAGTGGGTTCACTGATCTGTTACCAGAGTGGGCAGGTGTCAATGGGATGACCTGCTGTCTGTTGAGTGAGCCAAACACTCGCCCTGTGTAACAAGCAGACACCCAGGCCGTGCCCAAAAGCAGTTAGGGAACTCACGCATGACTTGGGATTCGACAATCTTGTCAAAAATCTGTCAGCTCCCTAATGAGAGGCACTGCTTTACTCTGCTGATGTGTGTGGTGAGCAATCACGTATGCAGAGTGCCATAAATCTGAGCCCAGTATTCCAAGCAAATATACTCAGTTTGCTGGCATTCACAAAGAGACAGAATAATACAACTAAGAACATGCACCACAGGGTAACACCCTTGAGCACAGCTCAAGCTGCCCTGAAAAAGCCCAGCCAATCCTATTTGATGATGTCCACAGTCACAGAATCACAAAATTTTTGAGGGTGGAGAGCAGTTCTGAACCTGTTTAGGAATTGCAAAGGCAAAACTCTTTTAATTTTTGGTGTGCCGAGAATCTTCTCTGCAGCTCCTAATCAAACTGCACTGGTACAGATATTTGCATTTCAGCTCTTTCAGGCCAGGAGGAAAGCCATGATGTTCAGGCCCTGCCCAGCTGACACTTTATTCCAGAAACAGAGTTTTGACTGGAGCATGAGGGCTGCAGTGACCTGGGGAGGGTCACTGCCACCCTTTGTCCCCCATGGCCAAGCACTGACCTGGCAGGCACCAGGCTGTGACTCACTGCTGGGTTTCACTGGGGCAGCAGCGCGCATTCATCAGCATCAACAAGTAAATCACATCAGACACCAAAAGGGAGAAGAAAAGAACAAAGTGAACTCCACTAAGTGTTCCAACATCAAAGAAGAGGAGGTCAGAATCCCTCATCTTCCCTGCAGTATCAGAGATGGTTGCCAGTGACTCAGATTACAGCACAACCCATTCAGCACAAGGCCTCGGGGAGAAAGCCAAATTCACTTCTATTCCATTTTTCCTTCAGCAACACCACAAGGTTCATCAATGTCATTATTTTATTGAAAAAAGAGAATCATGAAGGACCATGGAACTGCCACAAAACTTCACTTTCCACATCTCTCAACTCTAGCAATTTGTCATTTTCTTGGGTGTCAGTCTTACTTGTATTGACCTCAGCAGCTCCAAATATAAACACTTTTAAAACTTGTATTCCAAGGAAGATGGTTAACAGGTGAAATCTTATTTGTTTAATTCATTAGTGAATACCTTCAATTGTTGAATAGCATAGGATGAATAGCATCAATACAAGTGAAAAATGGAGTCCTTCACTACTGAGACATCAGTTTAAAAAACAAAGTAACTCTTTGTTTTATGGATGATTGTGGCTGACTGTGAAACAGTGAAACTGCCCTTATCTCTCTCCACTTTAAAGGGTAAAGCTGCCAGCCGCATTTCCCATTTAGCCAGCAAAATAGTTGACAAGTCAGTATTTTATCACCTTTCTGTGGAACCTCCCTTAGGTTTGTCACAGATTTAGTGCTACTCAGAGGAGCCGCACACACTGCTTTTATGAAGTGCCTTTATGAGAAGAGCTACTTGTTCAGAATGCAATATAAAAAAAAAAAAGAGCTTGGGAAGGAACCTGCAGAGGAAGTCACATCAAGGCAGATCTGTGTATGATCAAGTCATGAGGCTGTCAGTCACAGCAAGGCACAACTTCCACTGTAATCAGCCTGTTTGGAGGAAGAGGCTGTTTTGGGAAAGGATTCCTGTTTGCTGTAGTACAGAATCATAACACAGAACTTGATGAGATAGGGAAAAAAAAAGGCCTTAACAGAAAAGCCTATGGTAAAAACAAATGAATTTTCCTGGAAAATAAAGCTTATCTGGTCTTTATATCCAAGGTATCTGAGATAAAGGTTGATAGAGCTGAACTCACCTCTTTGCTACACCTGCTCCAGCTTTGGTTCTGATTCAGGAGGCTTTTACCTGCAATATTTTACAAGAAGTGAATTGCAAAATAGAGCCTTCATGGAACTGCAGCTCCAGAAGTCAAGAACCTTCCCTGTCATTGGGTGTGGAACTGAAAGGAACACCTAAAACCCCCTGTGTGTGACTCCAGCAATGTGTACCAACAACAGATGCTACAGAGAAGCAAGAGATACCTGTGTTTTACCCAGAGAAAATAGAACTGCTTCCAGAGCTTGCAGGACTCTGTTCTCAAGAGATGCTATGATCATTTCTGGATAATGGAAGTGCCCATGAGGCTCTGGAGAGAGGCTTTAGAAAAGCAGTGACCAGGGCTGGGAGGTCAGTGATAAGGCTTTAGACAGTACCATGCTCTCAAAGACACCCTGAAAGTCAGGCTTTCATTGCTAGGCTAGAGATGTGCATGGAGCAGCTCAAAAATTGCCACATAAAACTCATCTTCTTATGGCAATCCTGAGAGAGAATCCAAGTTTATACTAAGATGGTTCACAGTGCACCCATAAGAAACAAGTCTTGCCATGAAACCAAAATTATGAATAAAACAGATGTGTCCCAGGATATTACTCCACAGAAATAATCTATGGACCAGTTTAGAAACTAGGAAAAAAAAGTTCTGAATTATTCTAGTTTGAACTAACACAGGAGATTAAAGACACTTCCATGTTGTAAACTAGTTTGATAAGAGTTTTCATTTAGGTACTTTGCCTGTTCTTCCTTCTGGTAATTCTACTGATGTGACTTCAATACAATCTTTAATACAAGTCTGACCTTCCTATTATTTTTCGTTCCCTTGAGCATTTTAATCTGAACTCCATTCTACCATCCTCAAGTACTTCTGGAGAAAGAGATGAGCGTGATGATAAAAGACATGTTAAGAGACAACATCATACTTCAATTCTTTATCTTTGCAGATGGATTTTATTATTGGAAAGGATTTTAGAAGTAGAAACAAGACATTTTCCATCCCTTCTGAAGTAAAAATCACATTCTCCCTTCAGCATGGACATCTCAATTTAGTTGTCTTTTTCTTTTCAGAAAGGGTATTGACTCATTTCCCCCTTCCCAATCTCTATTTAAAAAAAATAACTTATTTTCAAATTTTTAAGTAATAAAAGTGTATTTGAAATAATTTTAGGATCATATCCTGAGAACTTTTTCATGAGGCAGAAAGGGCAAATTTATTAACCTTTACAATTTCAAGTCTGGGATACTATTCAAAAGTGCCTTACCTTGAAGGCATGACCACAGTAGCATAGGCAGAATGAAAAAGGTAAAAAAGAGCTCACCCTCAGTTTGGAGATGTGCCTGATCTGTTTGCTCTGTACAGTACCTTGGCATAAATCAAACATAATTGCATTTTAATAAAGGTAAAGAACTTGAAACTGGGTCTTCGAGGATGCAATGCTTAATGAACAGTGGATGTAAACATTTTAAGACATGACTATCATTTCTTTAGGCATATTCTGGTAAGCCTGACAAGCACCTTCCTCCTGTCACTGAACTCTGGACAGCTGTTTTCCCCTTTGCTTACACTAGGATGCTGTCACACCATCATTCCCCTTATTGGGTTGATGCTTCCCTGTTTTAATTCAGCTCAAAACCCAGATATATGATGCCAAAGGTCTAAGAGTGGGCTTCAGCAGGAAGTTTGAGTTTAATGGCTAATACACATGCTACAGTGCAGTGGTTGTGCCCAAAAGCCCCTTCCACAAAACCATAAGAGTTCAAGAACAAGAATTCTTAGTATCTCCCATGCTCATTTGACCTGTGTAAAGACAGACGGACACTACTGCTCCAACCACTAAACGTAGCACCAAGGCCTTCTCTTGCATTTCCACCTAGACTAAGTGCTGACAAAAAATGCCAGGTTGAAGATAAGTTCTGTTTTTTAATCTTCAGGCACAGAACATGAGGTGTGCTGTCTCCCTGTGCACTCACAGCAGATAGCTCAATAGCAAAGAGCAGAAAAGGTGGTTCTTGCCCAGTCTGTCTGTACCTGAGAGCAGGAGAGGGGAGCAGGTGTACAATGGGGAGATGTCATTGGCTTCAGTAGGCTTAGGATCAGCCCCTTACACCTCCCATCAAACTCTAGCCCAAAGCCTTCAAGAAAACCTGAAAATTATGAGTGCTCAGAAGAGAAACCCCTGACTATGCTGCAGCCTAAATCTGGGACATGTCTCCCCTCAGTTTGATCACACTTATGGGATGACAGTCATTGCTTTCTCCACAGGACTTCAAAGCAAAGTAATGTACTGCCTTCAGTTACACTAATGCAATCCCCTCTGATTTATTCCTTCTACCATTTCAGTCAACATCCCAGCAAGTCATCTACTTACCAGCTGCACATCTGCTTGACAGCTTTAGGGATCCTTCTCAAGCAATAAGTCCTGAATGTCTTTCCAGGGTCTTATGCTTCAGCTCTTTACTGTTTAGAGGATATTGCTCTATTTATCCTCAGCTTCATAGTCCTCCTAATGTTTATCTACCAGCACTGCCATCTTTCAAGCCACTGTACTAACAGATAAGGCCTCAGCATCTGATTACTGGTCCAGTTATTATTTGCTGTTTGTCCTCTATATTTAGATGTATTTTACGTGTTTGCTGGCTTCATTTCCATACACTATTATCCTTGTCAGAGACAGAGAATAACAGTTGCAGTCATAACAATGATCCTGCAGCCAGCTTCACTAACATTTTGCTAATTCTGCTCCCTGTTCATAGTCCTTTAGTCATGATATTCAGAGTTAATAGCAATTTTCTATTTAGAATGGAAGAGATGGATGAGCTACACTTTCACCTGTTGGGTTTTTTATTTTATTATTTAAGTACAGATATTTGTTTTCTTTTAAACTTGATATTTCTTCTAATAATAAGATAATTACTATCTAATTGAAAGCAGATACAAGTTGGGGTTTTTTCCCATTACATTTCACTTGTGTGATTTGTCTAAGGTCATTTCTCCACAGGAAAGTGGTTGTAAAATAAACCCTGCAGTGCTCAGACCCAGCTACATTTTACTACAGTCTCACCCGCTTTTCTTTTCTTGCACTTCTTAGAGCAAAAAATTTCCTATTTTTCCTTCAACAGCCCTATCCCCCACTTGACAGACATCCCTTGGACAATCTGCTCCCTTGGTGCCCCAGTGTACTCACTTGCAGGTGAAGTGGGAACTTACAGTGTACTTTTCTTGCACCTCCTCGGTGTTCCCTGCCTAGGAAGGGGCTCTACAAAGGCACAGAGGGAACCTGACTGTCCAAATCCTCAAGATTCCACCTAGTGTGGCATTGTCTGTTTTCAAACTGGAACTGTCTTTCATTACACTAAAGGTCTCCCTTCCCATTAATCTTGTTGAGCAGCTCTCCTTTCCAAGCTCTGCTGCTCACAATTTGTGATTCCTTATTGTTGAGCATCCATCACACGTAAAATCAGTTCTAAGCACCCCATTACTCACATATTTAGAGATGTCAAAGCAAGGCCTCCATGTAGCTCCCAGAGCACTTTAGAATTCCCTTCTGCTTTCCCATCAAAAAGACAAAAAGGACATAAGCAGACAGCATCTTATTCGAACTTACTGGGGAGGTAGATTTCCTTATACAGAAAGTTATGTCGAGAAGCAAGGCAAAAAAGGCAACTACATAATACAGCTACAGTTAATGATGCATGAACATCACAAAGTTCAGCTGAGCAAGGACCCAGTCCTGGCTCCTTCAGGTGACTTTTTCAGGGTCAATACAACAGAAGAACTTTCCTTGAAGACCCAGTATGGAAACTAAGGTGAATTTCCTTCCTCATATTGTAATTTATATTCAGACCACTGTGCACAGCATTTAAAGACCCAGAAACCAGGGCTTTCTTTAGCTCAGCCTGGTCTTCAGTTTGGTTTAGACACTATCTCCATTCATTGTTATGATGTGTACATACAACTATATCCTGATGAGATCAAGGAAACTGGGAAACTTCTGGGGAAAAAAATCACAAATATGGGGTGTCTAAAGAAGTTTCCTATATTTAAGAGCTTCCATTATTGGGATAAACCTTAGAGAAAGCTGTTGAGCTTGTGTCCAAAAATTTTGCATTCTCACACTTGTTATTAAAAGGGAGAGTATGATCAATTGGCCTCCAGGGTTTATCCAGCAATAGATTCCTCTCCTCAGCACAGGATTGCTGCAGCTCATTCACGCACTCACTTGTTCATTCATTCTGCAATTGCGCAAACAGACTCTGTAAACAAAAACTCCTCACCAGCAAACTCCCACCGTGCCAGCAATATTAAGTGGCAACAATACAAACACCCTGCAGAGAAGCAAAGGCAAACAGTTCATTGATGCTTCTCTTTCCTCTTATCAGTATAGTTGATCCTGCTTTACAGCCAATGTAAAAAGATAGGTTACAGTGGTAATAAACCTCAATACATTAAGTCTCTGTACAGACTGGTTGCTGAAGGCTTAATATCAGTCATAATTATTACCCATAAAATGTTATTGAATCAGATCTTAAAAGTTAATGCTGCTTTGTTTCAAGAGATAAAGGACAGTAGGCTGGAAAGGGAAAGAAGGAAACACTGAGCTTTTGATCAATTTTTGTGTGATTTAAAACCTTAATCGCAAAAGGGACTCAGCACTTCAAATATTATCCCAAATCCTATGAGCTGGCCTAAGCAGAGCCCAGTGGCAAGAGTGATTACTCAGAGGGTGTTTTATCTTTGAACTTGATACCAGCACTCAGATGGAGGCTGTAACTCTTTTCTTGAACTCAGGCCTGGAGAATCTGCCCTTTTAAGACAGATTGAAATGTGGAGCAGGTAGGTAAGGGCTTTCATAAATCCACAGCATCCCATGTCCCATTTGGGGCCTGGCTGCTCTCAGCACCACCTTCATCCATGGGTGTTTCCTTCACAGACCTCACATTAATACAAGATGCAAAGCAGGTGCCCTGACAGAAAGCATCAGGCCATGGTCAATGGCTCACGTAAGCTTCCTAATATTTATAGCTAATAAAGATTGCTTTCCTTCCTGTCCACAAAACCAGAGGATCTGGATAGTCTGGATTGATGGGCCCAGACCAGCTGCAGGACGGTCAGCAAGGTGAAGTGCCAGGTCACAACTCTTGGCTCACAACAACCCCCTGCAGTGCTACATGACAGAAGTGCAGCTGGAAACCTGTCCAGAGGAAAAGGATCTGTTCCACAGGTGGCCAAGAAGGCCAGTGGCATCCTGGCCTGTATGAGCAATGGTGTGGCCAGGGCAGGGATTGTCCCTCTGTACTTGGCACTGGTGAGGCCACACCTCCAGTGCTGTGTCCAGTTCTAGGAAACACACTGAGGTGCTGGAGAGGCTCCAGAGAAGGGCAGTGGAGCTGGAGAAGGGTCTGGAGCACAAGTCTGATAAGAAGCAGCTGAGGGAGCTGAGTCGGCTCAGTCTGGAGAAGAGGAAGTTCAGGGGTGAACTCCACACCACCTTAAAGGAGGGTGTAGCCAGGTAAGGGTCAGTCTTTTTTCCAAGGTAACAACAGATCAAGAGGACATGGCCTTAAGTTGTGCCAGGGGAGGTTTAGATTGGATATTAGTAAAACTCTTTTCAGAGATAGGACTATCAAACATTAGAACTGGCTGCCAAGGGAATGGTGGAATCACCATCCCTGAAAGTGGTCAAAAATGTGTAGATGTGACACTTAGGGACCTGGTGTTGTAGTGGACTTGGCAGTCCTGGGTAAAGAGTTGGACTTGGTGATCTTAGAAATCTTTTCCAACTTACATAATTCTATGGTTTTATTCAGCTTTCAGCACTCACAATATCACTAATGCAGCTCTCCCTTACCCTTTTTGTAGCACAACATTGCAACAATCAGAAGCCATCCCTCATCGCCACAAAGAACCAGGAAGAAGAAAAGTTCAACATAACAGCTCAGAAGGAGCAAGGTGGAGCAGCTTGTGTCCTCTCCTTCAAAAGCCCCAGTGCTACCCAGAAAGAGACCTTGGCTCCCATGTAAAACAAGTCCAATCTCCTCCCTTGGTTACTTAGCAAATACTAATCACGTTAGGGACACTGTGTCCTGCAAAGTGAGGACAGATTTTTAAAGGTTCACCACAGGCTGTAGATCCTTGAGAACAAAGAAGTGTGTTCTGTCTTATGTGCCAAGTCTCAGCCAGCCCCAGGTAGATTCACTCCCTGCCTCTGTAATGCACCTGCTTTGCAAAGCAACTATTAAATTTGGAAGCTTTATGGAATGCAACATTTTTCACATATAAAAGTATGCCAGAGAAATCATGCAGAAGGGTAATAGGAAATACTTGCAGGGAGACCTATTCTAAATCATCTACACATAGATAAGGTACAAAATTCCTTTCCTTAAAGATTTTATTAACCTTTTGCTGATGGAAGGAGATTACTGATTGAGAGCTAGATGAGGTCAGTGCAGCAATTATATTTTGAAACCTCTTCAAACAAGGCTCTTGTACAATGTAAGAAAAAAGTTGACAAAATGAATTGTTACTTAAAACGAGTATTTTAGAAGAATAATTAACCTATAATAACTATTCTGGCCTCCTCTCCAGCCCTGAAAAGTAATCCTTTCTCATTAGTTTCAAGTTTAATTAGCATCAATAATGAAACAGCCCTTGGAAATAACCATTGCATCATGGTCTATATTGCTGACATATATTGCCCTACAAAGGGTAAGGCCACAGGGCGATGTCTGAAGATAGGGAGAAGCTCAGCAGATCACAGATGATCCCAAAACTAAGAAGAAAACAGTATTGCAAAAGGTGCAGAAAGTGACAAAACCAGATTTATTTAAAGAGGAGTGTCACAAACACGGTGTGGAGCAGAGGAGACTCAGATAGTTTTGCTAATAACTGCTGCAGTATTTCCAGCAAGCTAGAGAGCCTCTCAACTCCAATTTCTTGTTCTTTCTTGGCCTTTTGGCTGAAGCAAAGAGAGAGAGACTTCCTTGTATAGTATATTCTATATGAGAAAATTATATTCAGCACTTGCAGTCTAACATAATCAAATAATGCTTTTTCCATCCCTGGCTTCTATGATCTCTCTGTAAAATAGATATAATAATGCTTAGCATTGTCACTAGGGTGATAAGGCTTAAAGTGGTTTGAGAATCCAACACGAAGGAGGCTATAAAAAGCCCAGACACTCTGATGCATCCGAGATAACTCGTTACTCAATGGGCCAGCAGAAACAGCAGGAGAATGCCAATGTACAAGCTGCAATTAGAGGTCTGCTGCAACTTGCAGAGCTCTCAAGCATCACCACAGATTTCTAGTGAGCAAAGTCACAGATATTCAGCTGCATGCCACAAGCCCTACAGCAACCATGTTCCAAAGAACCACACCAGCTTTCAAAACTGAGCTGGAAAGAAAACTTCAATAACATAAAATTCTTAGAAGGAGTATGACATATGAAAATCACCATTTCCAGCATGTCTACCAAGACGAGATTTCTCTTCCTAACAGAATCAAGAAATATATAGCAGAAGAATCCACACATGGACATCTCCCTCTGTACTCCCACCCTCACACAGCAGGATCCTGCTTTTTCCCCCTGCACTCACCACCCAGATGTTCTCTGCTCTTCACCTTAAAGCCTTCTCTCCCTTTGCCCAGCTTGTAACTTGAGGATAGAGTCAAGGTTTTCTTTCATCACAAGGTTTTGTAAGACATGAGACCAGCGAGAGTTGCTTGTCAGTAAGGAATGGAGAGAAGCTTGCAGAAAGAGCCTCCACCTCTTTCTTCACAGTACACTACTGCAGGGAAATCCCAGTCCAAAATTAGATTCAGCACACACCCTTGTTTCAGCAGGAAAGGCAGTTCTGCCTTGGTGTAAACACTGGAATAGCAGTGGAAACTTGAGATTTGCAAACTGAGCTGAAGAGTGGTAAAGGCAGTAAGTTGCAAAGGGGATGCCCCATATTTCTAGAATCATCTAGCTGAAAGGCTTCAGCCTACTATCTCCACTTTGCCATCTGTAATCCAGGAAAAATCAGGTAATCCACTAAAGTTTTAAACTATCTCAAATGCCCCATTCTGTGCAAATGTCTGATATCTTAAGTAAGAAACCATAAAAGATAAACCTTCTCTCTCTCAATGGCTCCACAACATTCTCCCTTCCCAGCCGGGACAAACAGTGCTTGCTTTGCTCAGCAGTCCCCGTTAGCCAGCAGCAGCCAATACCTGCAGCTCTCACTGCAAATGGAGATGGTGCCCAGCTGCAGCTGCCAAAAGCACATGGGCAGCTGGCAAAAGTACATCCCATTCTCACTCAACGTGAGGTACAAATAATCTTGGTCAAAGATTCATAAAGTATTCAAATTTCAAATCTAAATTTGACTATTTGGCTTCAAGACAGGTGGTGTTTTAACAGTCAAAGGTAGGGCTCCACTTTTTTCAAAATAAAAGAGAAAATGATTTCCTTGTAGCATCAACCAAAACTCTAAGTTTGCTATCACTGAAATGAAGGAAATAGCAGTCCTTTGACTATTAGCAGTGCAGAGATGGGAACAAATCAATATGGTACACTGGCTCTTTTAGCTTTTCCCTTAAAAAGCTGAGAGTTCAGACTGCACCTCACTGCCTTTATTCAGGTTCTTAAAAAGTAAAAGCATTATTAATCCACAAAAAAAGCACCATCTACCAAGAGTTCAAAAGCAGTCAAAACTACCCTTGCTTTGCAAAGGAAGTGACCACCACAAAGGGAAGTGTTTCATCTCACACAACATGTCAATGGCAGAGCTGTGTACTGCACAGTAATTAAGTTGGAAGTCAAACTAGAACTCAGTTCTTGCAGCTGCCTACTGAAGTTCTTTGGCCAAAGAAATGCCTGTTGTTAGAAACTTGTCTGAAGTCAGTTTGAAGCCAGCCACCAGCTCTGTCTACTGGGTACACTTAGAACATTCAGCCACTTCACAGATCCTGCTTGACTAACGAGGGAAGGTGATTCTCCTTCACTACAGCTGACAGAGTCCACAGCTTCTGCAAGTAGAGATATCTAAGGTCCTACCTATGCTGCCACAGGGAATTTCTGAGTAGCCATGCTAGGCAGGGTAGTGACAACCATGAAGCTACTCGGCCATCTCAGTCATAAATCAAAATACTCATGTAAATTAGAGTTTAGTCTCAAAATGTGTTTCTTGCCTAAATATTTAAACACATAAATAACCTCCAGCCATTCCAACTTGTCATTTTAAGCTTTCTGACATTTATTGTTCGCAAGAAAAGAAAGGTCAGACTTATCAAATCTGCATTTATGCTTCCATGACATTTTTCTCCAACCAAATCTCTGAATTAAAGAAGCAAGACAAATGTGGCACATTTCATAAAGGACCTTTCTCAGCCCAGCACTGCAGTCTCAGCAACCATGTTGAGTTCAGAAGTGGCTTCCCAGGAAACAGATGCTGTTGCTCAGTGGATAAAAGAGATGTGGAAAGCAGGCAACCTGAACTGGTGTTTGCTATCAGGTAAATCATTTGTGCCAAAACCATACATCTCCTAGTCTCAGTACTCTAGTTCTGAGTAGCCCAAGAGGATGCTTTGGTGTGAGAATTAGACAGGAAATGTCCAGGCACAGTGTGGAATTTGCTGCTGTTTGGGCAGCAACTTGGATTCTCAAAATATCATCACTCCAATGGAGTTAGCTGATGTATCCAAAAGGTGGGATCTTCTTGATTAAGACAAGACTCAGTTGGGAACTTTGTAAGTGCTAAATCCTGCCAGTCTCCCTTCAACTCTTCTACTTCTTTTGGCTAATTCACAAACATTGTCAGAAACACACATTTTATTTCCTATCATGTAATATTTGGGTGAGATGTGCAGTGAACCAAATGACCAGATTACTTCAGGATCCAATTCACTCAGACACTGCAAAACTGCCTTTGATTCTGAAGAATGTCTCTGCTTTTGTATAATAAAGCACTTAGGTTTCCCTGTGCACTTCTTTACTGCACTTCTTTATTTATTCCCTGTTTTTAAGGATGTAGAAATAAAAGCACAGCAAGTTTAGAGAAAACATATTTTTTCAATGTGCCATAAATGTTCATTCAAACATAATAAATTGTTACTTGTGCCCCTTTTGGTGTTGGTTTATGGCTATTTTACTGAACATGCTTATGAATAAGAACATTCATAAGAACAATAAGCCTAAAAGTAAACAAAATTTGCAGAAAACAGATCTAGAAATCATAAACACATTGTGCATAATCCTGGCTCCCAATGAGGATCAGCAACACCATATAACTCTGGGAAAACAAAACCATGTGATCACATCACACTTTCCCTGAACCACTCAAAGACTGACCATAATTTCTATTATCTGTCAAATAATCAGCAACAAATTTGTAAATCCCAGTGGCTTTACTGTGAAAGCCTCATGGCTTTGCAAGCCAAATTTTTGTGGTCAATATGGACAAGGCATCATGACTCTAAAGACTCATAAGCCATGAGTTTTCTCAGTGCTGATGGAGTAGGAACGTGACTTGGACAGGAACAAGCAGGACAGTAGTAGGATCAAGGATCATACTGGCCACAAAGCCAGGCAAACCCCATCAACAGACAGTTTCCTCTTCAAGAAGCATTTCCAGTTCAAGAAGAGGCACTGTGAACTGACTATATCCACATTTCTGGAAAGCACCAGTGACTGGAGGTCTAGAGGGAAGTGCTTCACACCTAATAGGGCAGGAAACTCTGAGAAATATGCTTCTAAGCACACACATGATTCACTGATTTAGCAACTGGTAATCCACAGGAAACCCACTGCGACCACTGACAAGCCAAGGGTAGAAGAGGAAAGCCTTGATTTGCACTAGTTCATGTCCAGAGTAAACTCAAGAGCAGCTCATGCTGTCTTCAAGCTTTGGACTGGCAAAGCTGTCCTGATAGACAAGGCAAAGCACAAAACCCCAGCAAGGAGCAAAGCCACTTGCACTACAGCAGAAACCTTTCAGAAGCCTGATGGCAGTGCCTCAGTCTTATCCAGCAAGTTCTGCCACTGCTTTATCAGAAGAGCAAGATCAGATCTCAGGTGAGGCACACAGCTGAGGGTGAGAGAAAACCAGAGAGCAACTGCAAAGTGACCAATATCTTTTACCAGTTTTCTGCTCAGTATGACACAACTCCAGATGGTATCCTTTGAAGGCAGTAAAACAAAACCAAAATATAACGAAAAATATAACTAAGAGACCTTGATTAAATGCTGGTACCTCTAAAATACACAGAAATAATTCTGTAGACTTCAGCACAGTCAGATTTCAGCTTGGAGCTCTGATTTTCATTTACAACATGTCCAGTTTCAAAACCACGTTTTTATCTAGTCTGAAGTTCTTTCTAATCTTCGGGCAAAGGGTTCCTCCTGCAAATGAGTTCAGGTGTATAGTAGCAGCCCCCTAAAGATGTAAAGCCTAATTGCCTCAGCATTATAATAGCATTGGTATGTAGTGAATGCAGACAGTTTCAGGGAGAATACATGTGGCAAGTTAATAAAATTTTAGATGAAGGCCACAGTGCAGGAGTAATATTTCGCCTAGCCAGAGGATGAAAAGTTATGCATTGCTATTTAAAAAATATAATTGGAATGTTAAATCTATTTCATGAATGAAAGTACCTTGACCTTTAGAGGGAAGAATGACTCATTTTCAACCCTGTATGCCCCTTCTTAACATACGCTTCCCACCTCTGCATATGTAAGTAGCAATTAATTTTCATGGGAAGTTATTTTATGGCCATTTCAGCTTATTAAATTTCCTGGGTAAACTCACAAGAAATCTATTGAGCAACATTTGTGGCTCAGGTGCCCTATAGTGAGAGAACTGGTTACCTGTGAGGTTAACATGAAAAAATCCAAATACCAGCACAGGGTTAGAGTGGAAGGGCTCTTGGATTATTTTCCCCAAGAAAGCTCAATAACCTGTCCAGAGAACACTGCTACAGAGACCCAATGTGGTTCAACACTGTACAGCAAATCCTGTAAGACCAGAACTACAGCCAGCCTGAAGATCTCCTGACAGTAATGTTCACACTGGCTGTTCAGTTCCCCATGGCAATGTACTGGTTTTCATTAGATTCTTTTGGGAAAGGCTTCCTTGGAGGCACAGCAGAGTTTCTAGTCAAAACCACAGACAATAAGAGCAAAGTCAACAGCAACCTGGTAGTTGAGAGGAGATCTGGACCTCAAATCCAGAAGGATCTGCAGCACTGCACTCCTGTCCAAGCTTCTTTCTCCCTTCCTCTGCATTTCTTGTTGTGTGTCTTTCATACAGAAAAGATTCAAGTTAATTGGAATTTTTTTTTGTCCCAGAGAAGCACTGGGAGAAGGCTAAGAAGGCAATACTAAGTCTGAAAGCATTTCCAAGAGAGGAAAACTTTCTTGTACCAAATTTTGAAAAGGCCAAGCTGACACAGAAATGGTAGATGGGCTGAGCTTTGGTCCTATTCCAATTGAATGAAAGTTCCATGCAGTTTCTCTAAATGGAAGCTTCTTGCAGGATGCTCTGTTCCCACAAGGAAGAGTGTGAGAGAAATCTGGCATCAAGGATATTTGCAGAAGAGCCCTGTAGAAATTCAAATTTATGGCTTGTCTGTTGAACAACAGCTGCCCATAAGTACACATCCTTTACTAATTGTTCAGTAACAGACTGAGACAAAGTGCTTTGTGCTTTGTACAAGCATGCTGTTAAAAAAGGAAAGGGTTCACTCCACTTAAATTTTTCTTTGAGCCAGCAAATGAAAGTATAAGTTAAAGAGAATAAAGCATTTATTATTTACAGGACTATGTTGTCACCTCTAAGGTCAGTGGGACTTCATCCCTTTGCCATTTTTTCTCACCCTAAAATATAATTCATACTCCATTCACATGGAGGATAACATGGTGAAAATAATTTAGCAAGGTAATTATACATTTTTCTGGAAAGGACTGCAACCCTGTACATCTCCAGCAGACAAGAGGAAAAACAAAAGCCCAGTATGCTTTAACATAAGTGAAGCAGTTTTCCATTGTTGATGGGAGGATTGTGTTGTTTGAAATCCATTTCCAATTAGCTTAAGCAACAAAGGAAAGGCTCAGTAGCCTTAGGAAGGGCTTTAGCTAAGCCCTGTGCACGTTAGCTGCAATGGTGTCAATAACTGCTGGAATCTGGCAGGCTGGTGGAGGCTGTGTGTGCTGTTATCACTGTGTCAGCACATCCTGCTGTCGGCAGGGCTGCACAGCACCAATTGAAGGCTGGCAGTGACACATGGTGTTCACACAGGCAGCACCTCAGCAAAGCAGGAGGAATGGATTTCCTGATGTTGTTAAACAAACCCACGTTACAAAAGCAGGGCAAAGCCATAAATGGCGCAACTGTGCTGAGGAGTCACTGCTGAAAAAGCAAGGTGCTCTTTATTCTCAGAAAGAGACCAGGATTTTTACAGGAGATTATGAACTGCTGCAAGGAGAAGTTACCACTTCAACAGAGGTAAAGGAGGTCCATATTCCTTCCCTCTTCTCCTCCTTTTCCTGCCTCCTCTGTGACTGACTTTGCACAACTGCGTTGCAGTAAGAACAGCAGAGCTTTCTCTCCAACATGATTTTACAGGGGCATACCTTCCTACTGATCTGGAAAAACATGCATTTCTCCTCAACAGTGAGACAACAGACAAAATAAAGCCTGTGAGTTGTAATAGCTTTTGTTAAAGCTCCGCCTGCATTGTATTCACATCAGAGAACCTGCTAGTTCTTATGTATGCCCTTCCCTCAGGTTAAAAACACACCTTCATCCCCTAAGAAGACAAATGCATGTCCTCGAGCTCCATCATTGCTGCAAGTACCTGAGTAAAAATGGCATTTGCAGCTAAGGCTTCACTGCCCGAGGAGATAAATCGAAACAAGTGCTAATCACAACAAATTCCCCAAACAGAAAGAAAAGGAGACAGGAGGGTTTGGTGTCTTTAATTTTTAATTATTCTTTCTTTACGGCAATGTAGCAAGGAGGGGGGCTGTTGGCCTCACCTAGCCACCTTGTGGTGGACAGCACCTCTGTGCTATCCCTGCCAGATCCAACCCGGGAAGATCTAACCTGGGTACCTCGCTTTAGCCACAGCTGCAGGACTTACTCACACACAGCCTACCCTGACAGTCAGCTTGGTTTTCATTTCAGGCAGCAAGGAAGGAGATGGGTTCCATTTGTAGTTCTTCAGATGGCTATCCCATCTTTTCAGATGAGCATCAAAAATCAGTTGCTCCAACTTTGTATTCAAAGCCCAGCAGTGACTTCTCCCTCCTCTTGTGAATTTATTGAAGTGTATTCTGTGGTCCATTAAGTAGGTGGCTACTCAGGGACACACCATTGACTTCTACAAAGCTTCAGAAAAGGTACCTGACTTAACTCACTGTGACAAATTATTTGGACCTGCAGTCCTCTAGGTATTATATTCTTCTAGTAGGAAAAGCTGAATCACAGCTTCTGTTAAAGATACAATGCACACACAGAATGGAAATTTCTCTTGATCACTGGCCCATAACAGAGTCCTGATTTGAGATAAAGGAGCTGCCCCAAACCATGGGTGCCAATCACCACCCTCCAGAACCGAAATTCTAAGCCAGGTTCTCTCTTCACACAAGTACCAGTGCTGCATGAGCCTTCTCAGATGGACAACTTCATGTACTGTAGCTGATAGAATGCAGTTCACTAAGGATCCTTTGGGGTTTAAAATGTCAATCAGCCCTTACATTTTATGTTTAAAGAAGAGTGATAATATTAATATCAATATCCAGTAATAGAAATAGTAGCATTAATGCACAAAATCGGGAGCCAGACCCAGCTTTGGAGATGTTTGTGCTGTTCCCTGGTCTGCTGGCACATAACCTTGAAAACCCTCGCAGCACTTTGAGGAAGCATCCCTTTTTAGGATGATATTTTTCAAGTTTCAAAGAACCTGATTGTGCTGTCCTTGGACTAACACCACTTTAACCTTCTAGGTCTTCCTTGCGGCTTTCTAGCACATAGGAACTCTTGACGTTTCGCAAAAATCCCTCATCACTTTCAGTCCTCCTGGCCCCACCAAAGCGCTTCAATACGTTTCGCACCGGTAAAGCGCAGCCCTTAGGGACAAGCCGTGAGGGGAAGGCGCGACTGCTCGGGGCAGCAGCAGCATCGCTTCCCGCACCGGCGGGGCTCTCGGTGCCCGGGACGGTGCGGGGCTCTGGCCGCGGGGAGGGCGCCCGCCACGGCCGGGGCTCGGCGGGCGCTGCCCGGCGCGGTGCGCGGCATGCAACGCACGGCTCACCTGCCGCGGAGACGTGGAAGAGGAGGCGGGGGCGGGCGGCGCGGATGGCCGCCGAGAGCCCTCGCTCGCTGCCCGGGAGGGCGCCGCGGCGCTCGGGCATCAGCCGCACCCGCAGCCGCCCGTCGCCGGCGCGGAGCCACCAGGCGAAGAGCTCGGTGAGGTTGAACTCCAGGTGCGCCCCGCCGGAGCCCGGCGGCGGCTCCCCGGCGCAGCCGTCCCGCACGGTGCCCTCGCCCACCTCCAGCACCAGCTGCTTGGCGCGCCGCAGCCGCCGCCCGGCCGCGGAGGGCNTCGGCCCGCGGCAGCGCCCCGCGGGCGGCGTGGAGCAGGGGCGCGCAGTCCAGGCGCAGTCGGCACCGCGCCGCGGCGCGCCCCGGCGGCCCCAGCACCAGCTCTCGCACGTAGGTGCGAAACAGCGAGGGCACCACGAAGTCCATCGCCAGGCTCCTCCTCTGCAGCCGCGAGAGGCCGGGGGTGTCCCGCGGTCCCGCCGCCCCCGGGGCCAAGCTCAAGGCCAGGCAGACGGCGGCCAGGAGGCGGGCGGGCAGCCTGTCCCCAGCCATGACCCGCGGGAGGCCGGCAGCGCCCCGTCCCGCGCCCGCGGAGCGGCGCCGGGGAGCGCAGTGCTCTGCGCACGGAGCTCGGGGCCGCCGGCGGCCGCTCCGCCCGGGGCCGGCGCTGCGCGGGCTTTGCCGGCTCCAACTACCCGCCACAACGCAGGCATTACCCAGCCAGCGCTGACGTCACGGCCGAGCGCTCCCCCCAGCAGCCAATGGCGTCCCCGGTAGCCCTCATTATGCAAATGTACGGGGGCGGGGCGGGCGGAGCGTTCATTGGGGAAAAAAATGGCCCGGCGGGCGCGGGAGCGGGGCCGGGTGCGCGACCCACGGGACCGGGCCGGGACACGCGCGGGCAGCACCGGGAGCGGGCAGGGCAGGGCAGCGGCCCATTGCTGCCCATTGCTGCCCGCAGCGGGGACCCGGCAAGAGCACGGCTGGAGCCGCACCTCCACATGGCCCGGAGGGGCTGGGGGCGGGCACCGGGCGCCGAGCCCGGCTGCCACCCCCGTGTTGCGGGGGGCTCTGGGGTCCCGTTCCCCGCCTCTTCTCTCTGTGCAGGCAATGATGGACATACCTGTCCGCTTTTCTTCCTTGCTTTCCTTCCCTTTCCTTCTCTCCCTTTCCTTTCCTCTGTCCTTCCCATCCTTCCTTTTCCTCTCTTCCTTTCCTTTCTTCCCTTCCTGGCTTCCTTCC
This sequence comes from Spizella passerina, assembly GCA_013401375.1. Classification (NCBI taxonomy): domain Eukaryota; kingdom Metazoa; phylum Chordata; class Aves; order Passeriformes; family Passerellidae; genus Spizella; species Spizella passerina. The sequence goes on along the minus strand of WBNQ01033827.1, from coordinate 1,000 downwards.
TTACCTCCTTAAAGGCTGAGGTCCATAAAGCAACCCTGCATGTCTTTCCCCTGTAGAGAAAGGAAAAAAAAAATATGAGAAGTGAGAAGTAGTGGGGGAGAAATTTTAGAGTATAAGTCATTCTAAAAAACGGATCAAAATTCTTCCATTTCTGCATGAAAACAACAGCCTTAAGAAAGGTTCATGCAACAATTTCCCCTTTTTTACCCTTCATAAATACAATTTAATTACTGTAATTACATTAGTGCTGTGCCTTAGGATAGCTAATCATAACTCATTCATATTTCTGGAAGTTGCCTATATGAATTAATGACTTATTATTATCTCTTTAGTTTGATACTTAATGCATGTATATTTTTATAATCCAGGTACTTTAACTATATAATCATTAGAGTGCAATTATTCTGTCGTGCAGTTATTCTTGTGCTTATATCAAATTAATGTTAATATACAGATATTGTGGAGCAGAACCACAGTGTAATGCCTCCATAATTGTAATGCCACAGAGTGTAATTGCAGGCGCAATGCTAGAAAAGGGAACCATGATCTTTTCTCTACAGAAGCGTTGAGGAAGGAACTTCAAGGCAATTGCTGAAGGATTAGTTAAATAATAAGAGTTTATACCAAAAAAAGCCACTTCTGTGCTGTCTTTAGGCTCATACAGGTGAGCTGATTCAAAGCTCATCCAATGAGCTGGCATTTCTCTGGCTGCAAATGCTTTGGACAAAATTTTGCTTTACCCCAGCTCTTCTTATTTCAGAGGCCTCTAGATCAACATGTGAAGCCTAATCCCTTACTTTTCAGTTTTAATGACCCTGGATCTCAGTCTCATCATGACCCACCTGTAGGGTGCCATCCCTGGCTCTGGGAAAGGGCAGAGATGCCCTGTCATAAGTCCCAGCACCTTAGTGCTGGATGTGCCAGTGTCCATCCCAACACTGACACCAGGGCTGTGCCACCTGCAGCTCATTGCCTGCCTCTCCTCCCTGCACCCACAGCT
>WBNQ01033826.1:0-34289 GCA_013401375.1 Spizella passerina | reverse complement strand
AAGACAGCTGATTTGCAGATGCACCTGGACAGAACAGCTGGGTCCAAGGAAAGCTAAGTTAGTCTACATTTCTCCTTTGTAAGACTTACTGAATAAATCTTCATATAGATGCATATTATTTATAAAGGTACACCTAATGTATTTATCCATTATCCAGTTATTTAAAAACACAGCACAAGTGTCAATGCTTCAAAAGTTACATATTTTTTGCATGTCTTAGGAAGATGCAGAAACACTCCAAGACTTAAGACTCCAAGTCCTATCATCACCTTCACCCAAATCTCTCTGTAGGGTGGCTTTGTAAGAGTGGCTCCCCAGCAGACACAAAAGTAACACACTGTGTGGTGTCATCAAGAGGCTTAAATTCCTCATCATCTTAATAACATCTCGGCTACTTAAGCTGAGCAAAAGCCTATAAGCTGTTTACAAGTCAAATAGCAGGGGATAAAACTGAATGCAAGAAGCAGGCTAGAGGTGGCTAGGCAAAGTGCATTGCAAATTAAATAAAACTTTCCACAAGTTTTACATAATGCCTCAGCTACAAGACAAGCAGTGACAAAAAGACAGAAACTAGTATCATATGAAATGACCTCTTCAGTGCCCTCTGAGTCTCTTTTGACTTTCAATAGGTAATAGTGCTCTGTTGTTTCTGCACATAACTTCTACCCCTAGTAGATCATGATACTGAAACTAAACATAATTGAAAAAGCAGACCTGCAAAGACAGTACTGCCAAACACGATCCCTTCTGTTCTCAACCACCAAAAAAATCTCCTGTGATGTTAGATTTGCAGACTTCTAGCAACAAATGGAACTGAATATCAGCACTGTCACTTCCAGACATTAAGTTCTTCTGTCTCAGTCCTACTGAAGAAGTGATAACATGCCAAGAGCTACTTTCATAGAAAAGAATATTTTTGTGAAGCACTATTCAATTTTCTGTTTCACATCAAACATTAAAGCTAAACTTACCATCTGGGTCTTTAAAAGTCAATGTGATAAACTTGCTAGCAACCATGAACATGAATATCACCCAAAAGCATGCAGCTAGCAGCAGCCACTGGTGGTGCATGTTGTCAGCATGCATGTGAGCCATATAAAGTTGGCACTTCCTGTTTGAAAGAGAAAACATTAACACATTAATTATTTTTGTTAGTTTAGAAAAAATACTTTCCATAACTAAAAATAAAACTTTAATATGTATGTGTGTCATAAAACATAGCAGTAGATTCCACGTTTAACTTTTTGTCCATTCGGCTGTATTTTTAAGCAACATTAAGGCTGAGACAATGTAACCGACTACCAAAGGCTGCAAGGGGGGGCTTCACTCCTTCATCCTTGTTCACATTCCCCCCTCCTGCTCGTGCTGGGAATTGCACTGTGTCTGGCTACTTGGGGAGATAGATCAAAACCCCCATTTTTTAAAAAAAGAGTTTATTTTTTGATTCAGCTTAGCAAGACAGCCCATTGTAGGAGAGGAAGGGAGACTGAAGAAAGCTGTTCTCTCAGTGGTAGATGTACCATTAACACTATACTTGGTTATCCCAAGCCAGCTTATGACATATAACATGGACTCTTCCCCTACCCAGCCCACAGAAATTACAGGCTGGAAGCTACCAAGCTGGAACACTAAACTTAAGCTGACCAAATATTTTTCAGTTTCCTTGCAGCACTGCCTACTACATGTAGCTGTATCCCTGCAGGTAAGCCTCAAAGACAGAACTTCCTCAGGAGTGCAGGAAGGGTTACCCAAACAATTGAGACTGCAGTTTTAATGTGCAAAGAAACCATCCACAGGAACTGACTGAATACACACAGTTCTATCTTGATTTTTGAAACTGCTATACTAATAATTCTTTTTCTATGACTGCAAGATTAAATATAAGGAAACCAATGATAAAAGAGATTGAACTTCCCAGCCACTAAGAGAAATGGAAAATTTTAGGCTGTATCTTTAGCTGAATTTCCAACTTCTGATGGGCAATACACGTGGGAGTGGACACCAGGTATCTGTGAAAGCTCCAATGCAAATAAAAAAATAACCCACATCCAAAACCTACAAAAGTATAGCACTATTGTCTCTACTGTTGCTGGAGAGATAACACACCTGAGGGGCTGAACTCAGGTGCTGAAAACAGTGAATGTTTCCTTTTGAGAATGGAACACAACATCCAAGCATTTAACCAAAGAGGATCTAATACAAAAATCTCATACAATGACATCCTCACAACAATCCTATAACTAGCAATAGGACGAAATGCAGTCCTAAGGTAGCCACATGCAACTTCAATGAGAGTCACGTCTGCATGGTTTGTGATCACAATTTCTATGCTGGCATTTAAGTGAATTGCCAAGGAATACAAGAAATGCCCTCATTCCCAGTTATGATGCAAAAAAATGTTAGTTAACATTTCTAAGGAAGTGCTTATTAAGTTTCTCAGTCATATACCAGTATTCCACTTTCTTCATTCCCATAAAATTTCAATACCAGAAGTAAGCCTGGTTTTGATGTTGCTTCAGCATGTCCACCTGCAACATCACTACTACTGCTACAGGTGCCAATGCTTTTCCAACTAGCTTTTGCCTTCCAGCAATACAAATGTTTCCAGGAAGAATTCTCTCTAAAGCTGACAGCAGTGAACCATCTTCAGGATATGCTGAAAACCTGTGCAGGCAGTCAAGCAGTTCAAAACAGACTTGGGACCCAAATGATATATGCAAAGTGGGTAAGAGGATGAAAAGAACTGAATATCTCCAGTTAAAGGGTAAAAAAAATCAGCTGGGATGGCAGTGTTGAGGCCTATTTTTATCTCTTCATTTTTCAGTTTGATTTCTGAAAGTTTCTTTCTCTCTCCCCTCTTCTTTCATGAGTCCATTTTTAAATACTTCTAAAAACACCACACCTAGGTATCAACTGTCTTTTGGACAACTATGGGTGCTGTGACCTCCATCAAGACAATGCTTGTCATCTCCTATTTTTTGCTGCAATTCCCTGGCTGACAACTGATCATGCAACATCCCAAACATGTTTATTTTCATGATCTGGAAAACTATTGACCAGGAAATACAAATATCCTAGGAATTCCATCAGACTGGCCTCTTTTCAGCTAAGTAGTTCAAAAGTTATTCCCACCCTATCACTGCACTAGTGCAAGCCTGCCCTAAGATTCATGCTGAAAACCACCAGGTCTCAAAGGCCCTCATTTTTCAGTCTGCCATGAAATGCATCGTCTTCCACTGAAGCACTGAGATTTGTTACCTTTACTCTCAGACATTGAATTCATTTCCAGCTCTCACAGAAGACAAAAATTCAGATCTGATATCAAGACATAGAACTGTAGCAATGACATTTTTTACTTTTTAGGTAGCTCTGCTAAAACCATGAGAACTGTTCAACATCCAAAACACTGAATGCAGCAGACTGACAGAAGCTTGCAGAGAACGCTCTGCAGGAGGAAAATCTCTAACAATCAGATATGGGCTTTTCAGAGGTATAATGAAAAGTCTGGGCCAAACCTCTCTGCCCAGCTCAGTATATTTGTCCTACATAAAGCAGGGTAGGAAGGCTCCAACATTCACATATCCCTGCTAGTCTGCCCACTTCCATAACAGTGATGGATGCACACCATTCAGTAAGGATTATTGATCTATATCCCCTTATGTAATTCATGTATTGGATTTCTAAGAAATTGTGTTAAATCACATGGGAAATGCAGTTCCTGTGTGCTCTGACCGAATGCAGTCAGTGGAGACAGGACCCTGCTGCCAGGTCCTGTGCTGTAGGGGCAGGAGAGCATTTCAGCCAGTCACCTACAAGCAGTACAATTCCCACCTTCAGGACAGGCTTAGAGAGCAGGAAGGGGTCAGATCTGCAGCCCCATCCATAAGAAGCACTTCTTTTATCCTTCAAGATGTGGAAGCGGAGAGGAAAACATTAAGCAGTTTTGTACACTCTTCTTTTTTTAATGTGCACATGAAATCTGCAACCATACTCATGAATATAAGAGTCTTAGAGGATCTGTCATAATGTAATTATGATATTACTACACTGTTACTTCCAGCATCCTAAAGTACATCTGCATCAGCAGCTCATCACTGATCTCAAGAAGCAGAACTATTCAAAATTACAGACAGGAGTACCTCAAGCATTATGCTCAAATGCAATGATCAGTACTTTTTAAGAAAATAATGTGTTTATGTTGTTTCTCTGTCTCTACCTTAATATTTTTATTGTTTTCACATAGGGCAATTGCATTTCCTGTTTTATCTCTAACCTTGCTGCATTTCTGTTGCCTCTCCTGCACTTATTTTCTAGTAAATACATGTACTAGCTTCTCGTTTTTCTCTTTAAAAGGCTCCTTCAGCTTCCAAAACAGTCTTCTATTTCTGGCTGTCTAAAACACAATTTTACTTTACAAGTAGACAAAGGCAAGAAATATGTTGAAGGTTTAGTCCATTTTCTCACAATGAAATACACAGCTCTCTGGTTAGTTTCTCCCTCTTACTGCCATTTACACTTTTTAGAAGCATGAGATCTCAAAACTCCTGTTCCCACCCATTCCTCTGTCCTTCCCTCTCAAGGCTGCCACAAAGGCAAACTGTCACATAACCCTCAGATTAGCCAGATGAAGGGTTTTGCATGAGAAAAAATGGGATCATCAACACACACAGCCCAACACAAACATGAACCAAAGATCAAGACACAGCCTTGCAGGCTTGACCTGAGGCCCACAAGTAACCTGCTACCTCGAATAAACACTCACTCTTTGCAGAAGACTGCTGTCTTCAAGTGAACGATGGGACAAAGGGTGAACGATGTAAGCAGCATTAAAACTCAGTGCACAGTCTCTGGCTCTGCAGTTTATGCTGCCTGCACAGGGGCTCCTTGGCAGGACAGTCCCTGCCCGCATCCTCGATGGCAGTGACATGCCAGGAGGCTCACACTCCCAAGTGCTTGCCCATCAGCACATGATGACTCACATCACTGCAAATGGAACTGGTAAGCAAGGCCATGCAACAGCTAACTGGGACAACCTACTTCATTTTCATCAATGCTTCCTTTGTGTTATTTTACAGGTAAGAAAATCTGGCCAATTTGTTCTACTTTAAAAAAATTCAGACTAACATATATCACAGACACTCCTTCGGCAAGTTGCGTGGTGCTACTTAATGCTCTAACATACATCGTAACAGGCTGGTTCTTTCCTAGAGCTCGCCTCCTCCCGAGGGCACTAGCAGGCCTGCGTGTCGGCTCCTCCAGCTCCCGCTGGGGCCCGGGGCGCTCCCTGCGCACGCAGGTCACCTGTCAGCGGGACGTGCACCCGGAGCAGGGCAGCAGCAGCGCCGGCACCGCTGCGTGACCCGCCCGGGCCAGGCCCGGCGTGCGCCCGTCCCGCGGCCTCGGGCTGGGCCGGACCCTGCCTGCCCTCCGTGCCCGGCCTGACAGACAGCAGCTCCGCTCCAGCGGGCAGCCCACGCCCGTTACTGCCGGGAACGGCAGAGTGCAGGCTTCAGGGGTGCTCCATTCATTCCGTAAGAACAGAGCGGCCCCTGCCAAGAACAGGGCACAGGGCCGTGCTCTGACCGGCAGGGGACGAGCCGAGGCAATGCCCAGACCCAGTCCCAGCCCGGCTCCGGGCGCAGGGACCTGGGATGAACCCACATAAACTTTTCCCGTTCTGGAGGGAAGCTGGGTGGGCTTCCCCTCACGCGGCACAGACGGACAACACACGCCCGCAGCGCCCGCCGGCATCCCCGCCCNCCCGGCCGGCTGCGGGCGGCGGCGGCGCCTCCCCGGCCCCGCTCAGCCCCTGCCGCCGCCGCCGCCTGGCCCTGCCGCCACCGCCTCCATCTCCTCCCGGGGCCGCGGGCAGGCCCCAGCCCCGCCGCCGGGAAGGGGAGGAAGGTGAAGGCCGCCGCGGGGATGGCCCGGTTCGGCTGCGGGAAGACGCAGCGCCGCACCCGGCCGCCCGAAGGCGGGAGGGAGGGAGGAACAGAGGGCGGGCTGGGCAGCTCTGCCCTCCCCTCCCCGCCCCGCCTCTTCCCTCCTTCCCCTCGAGCGGGGCTTTCCAGCCGGAGTCACGGGCGTATGTACGCTTGTATACCTGTGTTTGGGTTGTTACGTTTGGGTTTTTGAACTGTTAAAATATCTTCGTAGGTCTCTAAAGCTCGTGTTTAAGAAAAATATATGCATCTGGAAATTATAGAATCATTTCTATTGGAAAAGATTTCTAGGATCTTTGAGTCCAACCGTTCCCTCAGCGCTGCCAAGGGCACCACTAAGCCGTGTCCCCGGGGATCACATGTGTGGTTTTTGAACGCTTCAGGAAGGTGATTCCACCGTTGCCCTTAGCAGCCTGTGCCAATGTTTGACAACCTTTCCATAAAGAAATTTTCCCAAAAACCTGATCTAGATCTCATTTGGTGCAACTTGAGGCTGTTTCCTCTGGTCCCATCACTTGCTGCTTGGGGCATGAAATGGGTCCTCGCCTGGCTACAACCTCCTGTTAGGGAGTTGAAGAGATCAATAGGATCCCTTTCCACGTGATTCTTCCTCCCTCATGTTTCTCCAAACACCTCTTACTGTTCCATTTTCTGAAGCCCATCATCAGGCAGGAAAGCTGTCCTTGCTCAGGTAGGAATGAAACAATTCATCTAAAAGCAGCTGGCAGAGCCGGGCATTCCCCAAGCCCTCACCCTGACATGGCAGACACAGGCTGGGTGCAGGCTCCAAGAGAGGAAAGCTGCCCTAAAGCCCTGTGAAGAGCAGCTGTAGTGTGATGGCAGGTGTTACCTGAATGCTGCTGCAGCCCAGCCCAGGCTCCTTTTCCCGCACAGGCACTGTGTAGTGCACACAGCTGTGCACTCAGTGCTCCACCCACCGGACAAGCAGAACGCTCACCCACAGGACTCTGATACCCACAAACCCCATCAAAACCAGGTGCTGGTGATGTGTCTCTTTTTAATATCTATTTCAAATAGGTCCTCTTGAGGACATATTGCAGTCTTACAGTGCACTTGTCCCTGTTTGGACCATGATTTAGACCATGACCTGATCCATGCAGTTTCAGACTTGACAACTGTGGTGCACTTTGCTGAAGCCTGACCAAGGAAATCCAAGGTACAGATACCATGGCCAGCCTATGGAGTAGAACAGACTAATGCAAACGTGTTGGCAGCCATGTGTTCAGTGCTGCACTGATGGCTGCTGGTCTCAGTGAAGCAGCAGAAACAGAGATCTCACTGGGAGCCAGTGGACAAAAGCCAGTAATCAGAAACCCAATTCTCTGCCTGACTCTGTGTGTTTGTATCAGCACCTTGCGCACCCTTCCTCTCTGCCTGTGAAGTAGAAATGATGATTGTGACAGTTACTTTTTAAGCAAAGCACATTGGCAATCTGTGGCTGTTGCCAGTCTGAGTCTTGCACAGGCTAGAAAGCTGCTCCTTTCCCCAGGTTTCAGTGATGACTACAGTTGCAGCTACACATGGATTTATTAATAAGCAGTCTCCAGCTGTGGAACCAATTCCTGCCAGATTATCAGGCTCAACCTAGGAATTTTAACCTTTCAAGTATGTTGTTACTGACATGTATAATAATTAATCCAGCACAAAAGAGACCAATTTTCCAAATTAAGCCCAGTTAATAAGCTTTGTTGTCAGTAATCGAGCCTGAAAGTGTCTGATGAAGTTGAAGAATGTGTTGCATAGGCAACTGTACTGTTGGATTATACAGTTGCTAGTTCAGGCCAACAGGATTCTTGCTACTAATAATGCTAAGCTGTAGTAGGGTTTAGTGCTTTAAATAGGCAGCAAAATCAATGTGTGAGTCTGGGTTCTTTTTAATACTAGAGAATTTTTACATCACCAGAGCAGAGAAATGTTAAGGATAATTAAGCTGGTGAAAAGTCACCCTGCTCTCTCTGGAATATTCTGGAGTGTCTCTCTCAGATAGATGATGCCAAAGCCAATGGAAGTGATGTACCCATTTTTTCTGTAATGACATGGGCCTAAACCTAAAAAAAAATCATCTTAATAACATGTTCAATCTTCAATGTTTATTCCACTAAAGAAGGGGGTGTATGTCCTAATAACTCTTGTGTATCTTTATTCCAGGTTTCACATTTCTCCAGGAAGGGTCTTACAGAAGATCCACATTTGCAGCTTGGCCAGTCAGGGAAGACCAGGTGCTCAATCAAGCATTTTAAGAAGTTGTTATCTGTCAGTGGCAGGCTGTCTTGACTCCCCTTAGTATAAGTTAATTCTAAATGGCATTTAAGCATACCACAATGTTTAAATGAGCCCCTGTCTTGGACAAGATAAGTAATCATCCATACTGCAGTTTACATTTGAACACATCCAACCTAATCACACTGACAGAACTTTCATTTTCCTTGACCTTCCAAGTTCATCCTATTCAGCAGAAGCCTAGGCTTGCCCATCTTGTTAAACTTATGCTATTTATTTGCTGTTATTTCAGGATTTAATCCAATGCCAGTTACTGGGATTAGTCTTGGTAGTCCTTTTTGTTTCCATAAGAGCTGACCTTAAGACAAGTCACCTGCTCAGCATCAAACACTCACGAGGATTTAAATAAGTCTTATTTAAATCAGCAGGAAGGCATGCTTTTCCTAGTGCATTACTAGTGAAAACATCTATCTGCTTCATGACTGCATTTCTGAGGCATGGCTGATCACCAGAGGAGATCTCTTGTGTGCAAGTATCTTGATTTACAGGTCAGACATGGCACCTTTGGTATGTAATACATCTATTAGGGTGTGATCTTCATCACCAGATTGTCTCTTTCTGGAACTTAAGGGAGCTTATTTAAATGTGGTTTGGGTTGACAAAAGATAGAACATATAGAATACTTTCTGGCCTCTACATTATTAAGAGACGATGTGGAAACAACAAAACAAACCAACAAAACAAAACAAAAAGGCAGGCCAATGAATCAATGAATTCAGGGAGGTACAGCCTCATACAGATGCAAGATTTACTAATACAGCATAAATATAATATATCTAAAGTAGCATGTGTTTCCTTGCATAGGGAAGATTGAGGTGTGTTGATGGACTGGGGGGACTTAGAGCTAATATCAGTAAAATCATACTGGCTCTAGTAAGGGTAAAATCAAAAATCAGATCTGTAAGCAGCAAATGAGATGTGTTCATTCAAAGATTAAGTTAACTTTTTATTTTGGGTTAAAAGCAAGTTTTACCTCATGTTGTATGCCTTGGAATTCTTAAATTTTGCATATCATTAAACCATTTGGTTGCCCTTTAAGAAGGAGACAAAAAGTTTAGATTGAAGTAAGTAGGTCATTAGCTGAACCATCTAATTTATTTTATATTCTTCAGACATTTAGTCTGAGTTGGTAGTCTGAAAAATGAAAACAGGCTTGTGAAGTTTATTAATAGCAAAGAACCAAACGTTCTGCTAGGACTGGACTAGAGTAGCAAAGAACTACATTTAATTATCAAATCAATGTCAATTAAAATTGAACCTAATTATTCAAAATTAATTATATGGGTCATAAAATGAGTGCAGCCAATCAGGAAATTATCATGTCAATGTAGCAAGATAAGTCAATTCTTTAAACAAAAATCAGAAATAACAATTGAATTTGAAGTCCCATTTTGTGGGTGTTTTCCAAAGTAGTGAAATTAAGACAATTGACTGAATCTCTTAGTTTTCAAAACAAGTTACTGTATTGCAAAGTGACTGCTGCCCTCTTTTAACCCTCCCCTTTCCCCACAGCCCAAATCAGACAGCTGGATTCAGCTGGCAGAGTCAAACTGGCAAGCAGCTGAGCCTTAAATTTACCTGCTGCATTCTCCAAGGGACAAATTATTTCCTAGTGTCAAAGCTGCTGTGACCCTACAGGTACAATGCTCATGGTTGCATTATTGTGACTTAGGCTCCAGTGTGGGTAAGCTGCAGGTACCCATGCACCTGCCAGTGCTGGTCTTGACTTGAGAGGAGCTGCAAGAGTGGCATTGCACAGACAGAGAGCACCAGAGCTGCTCTAGGCTCACATAAAGAAATAAGGCAGATTTTTACATGGGGTTTTTTTTTCTGGTCATTGTTTCTTAAAAAATATTATTGAGTGGAGGCAGCTGTGCTACTCTGAACTAATACTTCTCTCAGTCAGTGTTTGAGGTTACACTGAAACACTGAAAAAACACCTACAGACAGCATGCTAAGCAGAAGACACAGTTCCTGAAGTATCTGATACCAGTAGTGCTGCTGTAGCAATGGTTGGGAGAGCTGTTATCTTCTGCTTGATTATCCCCAGGTTAGAAAACTGACCCATTTTGGGGTAAGCAGAAACACCTGAGGGAGCCTGAGGGGTGTTTTAGATCATGGGGGTGTGAGATTAAAAAAAAAAAGAGAAGTGGGGGCAGGTACAGAACCCGGGTCCCATTTCCTAGTGAATGTATGTAGGATTAGAATGTTTTACATTTAGTGGAACAGCTTTCACAGGGACATTGAGTGCTTCAAATAATTTATAACTTGCTGTTCAGGGCTGGCTCTTGGGAGGTGGCAGATGTAGTATCTATCAGGAGGAATTTGAACATTTGTTTCCCATATCCTTATAGCTTAATAATTAACTAGGAACTGCGCCACTCTTGTGAAGGCAAGAAAAAAGTGTTTGTGCCAGAAATTCAAGGAGATGTAAGTCTAAAAGGGTTATCCTAAAATGACAGGCACTGTGCTACAACCCAGACTCAGGAGGGCAAGTTTGGGAGAGGTAGGACCTCACAGCTCTTGGCACATCCTCCTGCCCAAGGCACTGCAGAGGCAGGCTGTGCTCTGGCACAGGGAGTGACTCACAGGGAGGGCCCATGTCCTCCTCATGGTGTGGCCCCTGTGCCATACCTCAGAGTGTGCTCCTCTGGGGGCATGGTCCTCATCCAAGAATAATTTTGGAGCTATCTATGTGTGAATGTTTCCAGTGGAAACTAAGAGCCCATCATTTTACAGAGTCTGGAGCCTATTCCATAGCTTCCTTGACTCTTTAAAACAAACAAACAAAAAGAAAAAAAATCCAAAAAACACTCACCCCCAAAAAGAAGAGAGAAATACAGGATGAAAATTCTTTGTGTTTTTAGGAGATTTTTTTTTGCTGCCTTTCTGAATATGAGCTGTTTACTATGTTACCATATGTCCTTGAACTTACCGTGCATATTCACATGCTACAATAGTAAAAAGATAAAAAGAGTCAAGGAACTTCCCTAGTCACCATGTAGACAGAAATAGGGATGGGAGAAAGAATAAGAGGGAGAAGTTGGATTGTTTTGAAGAACATGACCTTTGGATTTGCAAGCCTGAGGTGAGATGAATTCTTCAGCCACTAAAACTTATGTTAAAGGTTCTTGCCCTTGAAATACAAAAACATCAGGCCCACAAGACCTAGCCTTACCTTGATTCTCTGGCTGTAGCAAATTTTATTTCATTCAATGTAATGTTTCTCAAGATATTAGGGCACAGTCAGTCTTGCACTGCAACAATAAAAACTTATTCTTACCTAGGTGAGAACACATGGGAGATTGTTATTTGAAAATGTCCATTTCCAAAATAAGTTTAACCGCTTATGGCAACCACGACCAAAAAGAATCCTGAAAATATGAGGGGTAGGGTAAATATGGAAAGTTTTAGTGACATTACTTTCAGCTTCACTACAAAGAAAAGGATTGAGAGTATGAGATAATTTCAACTTTTAATATAAAGCTTTGACATCTCCCAAAGTATAACTGATGGTTACCAACTAGCCTCTCCATTTATTCAGCTCACCCAAAGAGCAGTTGATGTTTTGGAATTGTGTGACCACCAGTCATTCATCAAACCTTCTGTCAGGACCAGCCATGATAGATCAACCATGAAAAGCATTGTTTTATCTCTGGAATTTCTTCATCTAAGAAGAGGGAGAATGATTTTACATCTTCTTGCTATGTATTCAACTTAAATGAAAGAAGGTTAACAGATTAAATTGATCTTCACAGTCTCTGACAAGTATTTTAAGACACTCAGTTACAAATCACACAGTTAAATTAATAAGTCACCTGTTACTATTGCAATTGGTATTTGATAAAGGCAATATTGAAGTTGACAGCTTTATACTTCAACCAAAGAAAACCATCATTTTTAATGCTTTTATCCATCACTGTAGTGTTTAAGAAAGTATCATGATGTATTTTTTCAAGTCATGTTGCTCTAAATTGCAAAATCCACTCTGAGCTCAAAATGATGAAATTAAATTTAAAAAAGACTAAGCCAAGCCAAGATGTGGTTTTCAAGTGTGAATTAAGTATTATCATGAAAGTACATTGGTTCAGTGGTTCAACACACCAACTTGTAGCACAGATCCTACAGACTCTTTTCTCAGTTCCTTTAAAAATATTGTGAGTAGCCCTCATTAAGCATTCCTCTCTTACCATATAACATCATAAATTCTTATTAAATACAATCTTTTTTGGCCATTCAGAGCCAAACCTTTCCCTTTCTTAGGCTGTCAGCTCTTGCTGAAGGGCAGATCCTCTGTTCACCTTCAGACTCTGCTCACAATAATCTTTGAGAATTACAACTATTTCTTTTTTTAGTATAAGGAACACCCCAGCCCTGCATTTGGAAGCATCACACCACTCAGCAGGCATATTTCCACAGCAACACTATCTTTGTTTTAAGTTGTATCCCCAGAAAAGAAGGAGGCTGCCATCCGTCCACCCACTTACCAATTCCCTCTAGACATTCTGTCTTTTTATATTTTACATCATTTAAGTGGGCTTTCCTGGTTTGAAAAAAACTCTACCAGAGCAGTTAGCATGTACTTTGCTGTGACATCCTTATTTCTTAATTTACACACCTTCATTGAGCACTCACTTCATTAAGGAAATCGTATCACTGAGCAGTGGCCCATTGATCCAGCCACTCCAAGGAGGGCAGATTATTTTGTCCTTCAGGAATGATAAACAACAGCAACACACTGAGCCTCATTCTCTTGGATAACTCATGGTGCCACATTGTGCCTTGCGCTACTGTTGTCTAAATGTGCTCCTGTTACAGAAGTTATTGGGTCATATCAGCTTCTGCTGTTCTCTTGATATTGCTGGAGTTAGAATTCATTTTGGCTATGCTTTCTCCAAACAGAAGGCAGGGAGCTGTGATTGATTTTTCTTTTTTTTCTTTTTTCTTTTTTTTTCTTTATTTTATTTTATTGTCACACTGTAGTCATTATGAGATTATCCTAAGCCATTGCACATAGATTTCATCTTATCCAACTCCTTCACACAGGAAAAATCTCTTTTCTTCAACAGGATTTTACAACTGGATAAGTGAAGTACATTACTGATTCCATGACAAAAACAAAGCTGCTTTCAAAAAGTGTTTGATAATGGTCGTTTGATACAGAAGTTACTCCAAGACTGTCTTTCAGAGTTGCAAGGAATACCAGGAACTGCAGCAACATCTATGCTTTATGGCAATAACTCAGCAAATTGCTAGAACCTGCCAGACTACACTATAAAGTGAATGTGTTTGGTTTTTTTTAATGTAAAACCAGAAGAAACTGGATACACAAATAAGTTTGTCTTGTAGAACCCAGGACATTTAAAATATTTTTCAAATGACAGCCTGGATTTTGGAAATATATTCAATATACTCTCTAGAAATTGTTTTTTGTAACTTTATTATGCCTCCTGAAGCTTTATCATGGTCTTTATTGGCTTCTTTAATGTTGTACTCATTTATCTTACTGTAAATCATCATGGATGAATTGATTTTAACTTTACATCATTCCTTACTATTCCATTAAACACAACACCATCTTGTTTAGACAGTCTATAACTAGGAATATGATAACACTTTCAACAGAAAGAAAAAGAAAATTGGAATTGGATGCAATTAATTCTCCTGTCTCAGGTCTATTAATCCAGCGAAATAAGCATAACATAATCTCCAGTTTTATGTGATTTCATCATACCTCTGGCCATCATAAATCTCTGAGGTTTACAGTGATAAATCAAACAGGATTTGCCAGTTATTGCACTGCATCTCATTATATTAACAAATTATGAGATGTGGTCCCAATGTGTCATCTCTGCTAAACCTCTCCCCAGTGACATGTACTTAGGAGGAAGGTACCTGATATAACCATTGATGCAGCTGCCTGTTTTGGCTTTTCCTCCTTCTTCAACAATTAAGTCAGGTAAAAACCCTAAGTTCTCTGCTCACTTTTGAGTGAGGTGCCTCACAGCAAATTATACTGCAGAAAAATATCTGTCTTCTTCACTTATATGCTAGAGAGGCTCCAGCCTCCACATTTTTGTGTAGTAGGGCTGAGAGACTACTGAAGGACTGCATTTGACAAAACACGAGGGATAGAGTGGTCCTCTGCCAAGTCAGAAAGTAGTTTTCTATAAGCTCTCCACTCTGCTCTTTGTTATTATTTCCCTCAAATTCTCTCTTAGTTTTTTCCCTTTCTGTTTTGGCTTTGGAGTAATTCCTTTCTTATCTTGGAGCCTTCAGAGTGAGAAGATGATGCAGCAATTGCCATTGAGGACAGACAAGATGCATTCTCAGGATGCATTGCTATAAAGGGGAAAAGCAAACTAGCTGTATTGCATTTCATGCACAATGTTGCTAGCATTGAGGGGCGTTCAGGTGCATAATTATCACAGGGAAAAACTGCTCATAGTTTAAACCAACTCAAGACTGAAGTAGTTTATTGAATTATTAACAGCACATAATTGATCAGCAATTTTTGAAAAATATATTCAAGAGCTATACCAGCAGATAAACCTCAACATTAGAAACTCACAAACTGTTACTGAACCAGAAATTTTTGAACACCCTTGTATTACTAATCCCCAAATTCAAATTCTGCACAGGGAGGGACAAGTGCCTACTTCTTTCTCTAGGGTAAGGGGCTCCCCTCCTCCCCACTTCTCCTTTGAGGGAAGTGTGTGCTCTGGCTATGTGTGATCTCCCACTGCTCCCAACACTCCCTGAACCCTCCTGCCACCAAGTAAGCTCTGTTGGAGCGCAGGTGCAGAATCTGCACTACATCCACTGGTCACCCTCCTGTGTCCCCCAATGCACATGGGCACTGCAGTGCTGGTGCTGAGCAGGGCCCCTGTCACTGTCAAACCCTGCTCTGTTACCATCACCAGGGACCTACCCTCTGTTGCAAATTTTGGTCCATCTTTTGCAGTTCTCTTCAAGTTCAGTTTGTTTCTAAAGACTTCAATTTCCTGGTTACTGTTAAGTCCTGGTGATGGTCTTCCTCTATAAGAAGCACCAGTTTGGGCAAACATCTCAGCCAGTTTCTGGTGTTCCACTCATGTGCTTTGTTGACACTCAACTTCCTGTCTTACTATTTTGTTGAGGGTGGTCCACAAAAGCATTGCCCTACACAATATTTTGCTGTCAAGAAATACTAATTAAGAAGATAAAGTAAATACAGATGGAGGATAAGAATTCCAAATGTCTGTATTCCTGCCACCACACTATCATTTTCCCTCATTTGTCTTGTCTTGTCTAGCTGGTGCATCATAATATGGCAGGTTTTTTTCTATACATTTATGTTTAATGCTGTGTCTAGATCTTGGACTGGAACTTTGGCCTCTGCTGGGCTGGAAAGGGCTGAGCAACACACAGATCCCAGAGCAGAGATCAAGCAAGCAGAATGGCTCCTTCGTGGGGTCCTCCCCCAAGCAGGAGGGGAATTTCTTAATTCAAGGTTTGGCCCACATGGAGCAACTAAACTCAAGAAGATAATATGTAAATAGGGTGTTAATGGATACAAATTAAATCTGCATATGTAACAAATGCCACAGTGCTTCTTCAAACAGACCTTTGAGAAAGGATAACAATTTAAAAAAAACTCCCTCACTCAAATTTATTTGAGGAGATTAAAGGCTTTTAAAAGACATTCAACTGTCAGATCTTTTGCCATAGAGAAAAGATGCATGTGTTCTGTGCACAAAGAGCTCTAGGACTCAGGTGTAGAGAGAAGCAGCTTCTGAGCAATTCTCAGTAGAAGCTATGGACAAGGCATCATTACTGACAGACTGGTTTGGACCCTAATCCAAGTAGTAGAATGAATATTAATAGCTCTTAGTTTATTGTTGGTTTACAGTCTGGCCTGATTGCTAGACCCAGGAGTAGCCATTTCCATGAAACTTACAATTCCAATATTTTCAGGCCAAAAAATGCTCTAGCAGCTGAAAAGTTTTATATTTTGCTACAGTAAAGCTTTTGTGGAGTGATATAATCTAATGAGATTAAAAAAAAAACAAAAAGGCCATTGAATGTCAAGGCATAACTGCTTTGGCCAAAGGACAGCATAAAAGTTGGCTTAAGTCTTACAGCTGAAGTCAGGAGCCAGAAGGCATGCAACAGCTCATATAAATGACATTTAATTTGTCAAAGAAGCAATCACTTGATTTTGAATACCAGCAATACTCTGTAAAGATATAGTTTACTTGAAACAGAATGCTGTCATATTAAGTAAGTCAAATTACTTAAGAAGAAAAATACAGATACCTTCAGCAATAACTGCATGTGACAGTGTTTGAGTACTCACTCATTTTGAATAGCACTCAACTCAGATGTCTGACAGGAGTAAGTGCTGGTAAGTATGGCTAAGGGAAGCAGAGTTTTGGGTTAAACTCTTTGCTCCTCTCTCAATGATAAGGGACACATAAGTTGGAGTGTCCAAGGCCTGAGCTCCAGTTATTGAAGCATTCAGCTTCCCAGATGAGCTGGTTTTTGTGTATCATGTTAAAGTCAGGCAGATGATGGCTCATATGACACTGAAATGGATTAACATAGTCTGGTGATTTCTTCTCTCTAGCTGGTGGGTTTAGAGTGAATGATCTTCGAGGAAACATGGTCAGGTAGTAAAAATTGTCTGGGATTGACTCTCCCTGTAGTCAGTTCTTGGTGTGAAAAACATTTCTTTCCAGCTACTTTCTTCTTATATAGCAATGAAGGTGTAGGATTTGGGTATTTGCCAGAAATCTGAGATGTATGGTATGCATGTTAATCTAAATCCTTTATTCTATTAATCAGTGTAAGGTATCAATAGACTGTGGTGATCCTCTATAAACACAAAATTATGATTTACATACATCTATACCCAAAGAGAACTAGAACTACAGATTAAATAATTCAGATTTAGGAGGCATGGATGAATGAGTGTCAGCATTATAATTCAGCTATTAAAATCAAATTTGTTCAGCTGGTGGTATGAAGTATGTGTCAGCCATTCCAGTATTTGACTCAGAGACCACCTGGAAATTTATGGCAGGCCTAAGATGCCAGGAATGATTCATTCTGGACAAATCCTTGGTGAAAGCTAAACTGCAGATATTGATTGAGTTATCCCACCAGTTGCCTAAGCAGAAGAACATACTGCTTCCCTGTCCAGCTGAGGCAACACCAAATAAAATTAAGCCAAGTCAGAGCTCCAGGTTTACGATCTTTTCAAATGTCTCAAAATCTAGAAATTACACTGATCCTTTATCCCACTGTTGCTAAATACAGCCCATTGCTACAGCACTGTTTCCATACAGCACAACATGGTAGATGCAAATTGCTCCATTTCAGAGGAACTTACACTTCTCTGGCAGAGTGTAGCAGACATAAAATCACATTTCTCCAAAAATTAGCCAATAAAAGAAGATAAATCTAATGTAATTATATGTAATAAAATTAGCCAATACAAAAGAATGCAAATATTCATACTCCTGGTCTAGTTTCCTAACTTCGCCATTAGCATCTGTCCTCCATTTTGATGTTCTTGGTTAACTCTCTGAACTCCTGCCCAGTGGGACATGCTTTTAACTGATCCCCTTGAAATATTTACTTGCTGGCCTACTCAACTTTTTGAATGTGGCTTTATAGCTGTAAAGTATAGCAACCAACCACAAAAAAAAGCATTACATCGTACCTACTTGATCATATTGTACTTGGTTGACATTCTGACAACCAAATCATTTAGCAGATGTCAGTTTACAAAAGTGTGATATGTGCTGGTAAAGCAAAGTTTGGGGACACAGGTCTGAGTGCCAAGTAGAACCTTGCCCATGTGAAAACAAGAATGAGACAAGCTCCCACAGTTTGGACCACTTGTCTGTGCTGGAAAGATAAATGAGTATTAACCAAAACCACATCAAACACAGCCTTGTATTCAACATAAGTAGGCACTGTCATATGTAATAGAAGATGAGTAATGGCAGCTGTCTGCTGGCTCTGTGGCAGCTTTGCCTAATAAATACCCTCCCTTTTCTGCAGCTTTCCTCATCTTTCCAAACAGGTCGTGGGTGAGGTATTGAAAGCCCTGAGAGCAGGATAAGGCTTTGTACAAAGTACTGCTGAGCTGTGGAGGGGGAGAGGCACGAGCCAGCAGAAGCAGCTTGGATGAGCTGGGATGCACTCAAGAGCTGCTCAATCGTGACATTGTGCACTCTGTCCTTGCTGTCTGCAATAACTACTGATTTCATTGCAGAAATCATTTACAAAAAGGAAACCAGCCTTTCACCCTTTTTTGCTCATTGATGCCAAATTTTCTTCTTATTCATTTATCAATCATAGCATGTTTTATTCTAAAATTATGTCATCATATTGCTGTTGCTAAATATAGGCCAAGACTCCTTACTCACAATAAAAAATGTTCTTTTTTCTCATCAACCCCCTCCTAAAGCTTCATTTCAACTCCCTTGTGAATCACTGAGGACACTGAAAGCCACCCTATTTTTCTCTCTTTGTGCGGAGAGCCCAAGACATTAAAAGAGGAATTTTATTTATGCAGTGAAAGTACGGCTCATTAATATGGCTTGGTGTTGATATATCAATTGGCTTATGCTTTTGAAATGAAACATCCAGCAGCAAAGAGAGTTCTGATTTAAGGAAGCTGAATGTGTTCACAATATAACACCCTCATATATTTGAAATTTTAGTTTTCAACACTTTCCCCATTCTTCTCTCATACTGCATAGCTGTGATAAAATACAATTTTCAGTTAGGAGATAAGTTGAGATTTTTTTTTTTTAGTGGAGTTTGAATGAGTAAATTTTTTCTCATCTTTAAGTATAAAGCCTCACTTGATGCAAATGAATAGCTCCATGGGCTTCACTGTAGGCAAAATTTGCTGAAAGAAGGCACAGAGTACACTTAGGCTACTCCCTGGTAAATGGTGAAATAAAGGAGCAGATGGTTTATTGTGCATGACAAGGAGGAAGGAAAGGTCCAGGTAGCATCCAGTATTTTATGTAAGAAGATCTGGAAGTAGATTTTACCCACCCACCATGAATCACATGCTATTACAAAAAAAAAATCCCACTCCTAAACCCAAATGTGTTTAAAAAAGTGGAAAGAAGCTACCATATAACTGGCAGAAAGCAGAAGACTGTGCTTTTATTACCAAATAGGGAAAGCCAGAGAAGTACATCCCATTACAATGAACTATCACTAGCAATATGGGCATAATTTAATATTATTCTCTTGTAAAAAGATAGCAAATTATTAGGATTTAAAAGGATTGGTATCTCATATGTAAATATTAAAAAAATAATAGCAAAAAGTGAATCTATATTGGCTCTCTAAGATCCTGTGTTTCTGCAGCATGGGAGGGATTTGGATGCAAGATCTGTGATAAGCAGGGCAAGAGAAACTGCTGGTTCACAATAATTTTCAGTTTGGTTAAAGTGTTGAAAGACAAGAAGAAGATAGTTAATATGAAAATGTGCAATCTTTCAGAGTGTCTTTACCTTCTCTCATTTTACTGTCTACCTTTGATGAGTCCAGCTCACACTTAGTGGGGCTCTGCTCTCACATTTCTGTGATTATATTGGCTTAAATAAATTACACCAAACAAAAACCTCCTTCTCCCTGACACCAAAAATAAAACACCATCCTCCTTTTATGAGCAAATTTAACAAATTCAGAGAATGCTTTCACTCCAGGATTTCATGGGCTTGCGTAGAAAGCAGGGTCTCTGCAAAAAGGAGCTATGGACTTCCTGGAACACTGCATCTTCTTGCTAATGAAATCCGGGGCAGATTTGCTGTGAGAAACCATCATCACAAAACTTGCTGCAATCTGCTTTAGCTCCCACACAGGATAAAAATTATATAGTCAGAGGGACTAATCTCATTGAATTCTATCCTGTCTTGAATCTCCCATTCCACATAAGACAGTGAGAATCCAACAACTGAGTGTCTGCTCCAGCAAAGTCTGACCTCTCCTGACACCTCCCCACTCAGATTATTGCCCCCGAAAGGCTGTGATGAGGCAAAGACAGCCATCTTTCCCAGGGGAAGGAAAAAAAGGGTGAACTAATGGTGCTGGGGTCACTCAGCTGCTCCTGTGCCTCTTTAGGTGTTCAGGACACACAGCTATGTAGCTGCCAAAATCTGTCAGTCTGGCTCCCCTTTCCTTTGTGAGAAAGCAGGTGTGTCTCCTCCCTGACTGCTCTGAGATGCTCCCACCAGGACCAGTCCTGCCATCATCCTTTTAGTGTGCAGCACAGCCATTGAGCGACATTATGAGATGAGGTGGGATGCTGTGACAATAATACCTTCTGCAGCTTTTTGTGTCTCATATCCCCCACTGGAGCCATTGCCTCCCAAGCAGGTCTAATACATAGAGTCATAGAATAGTTAGGGTTGAAAGGGATCATGTAGTTCCAGCCCTGCTGTGTTAGAAGTCGGACCACTGAATATATATTTGCTTCAGCTGGCCCAAAGTCTATTCAATAAAAGAGTTTGGAAGGACTCTGCCTTTCTAAGTCTGTGATCTGATTAGAAAGTGTTGCTCTTACAACATGCACAGAGAAAACCAGAAAGAGTTTTCCATAATCAAACCCAATGATTAAATCAGGAAGGAAGGAGAATAACTTTCTGTTGATAGCAGATCTGTATCTTTTTTACAGCCATACTCACTATGAAATGAATTAAAAGGTGGAGGATGTCTTTCTTTATTTCATGTGAAGGTAAATGTAGTAAGATGGAACTTGTTCAATAAGAAAGTTCACAACCCTTCTAATTAGAAAGCAAACTTTATTTCCCAAGCTGCCATGAAGAGAAATAATTTCCAAACACTCAGCAAGCCCTACTACAAAACTGAATTTTCTGCTGCTCTGTTACTTGACCACGCACAGCATCTTCTTCTTATCCCTCACTCTTTCCTCTCGGTCTTCCAGAGAAGCAGTTTTGACGGAGGGTTTTAGGGGGTGGAGAGCGGGGTCCCTCATGCGGGGGTGGGGGTTTCTCCTCACGGCGGGGCGGCGGGGGCGGCAGCGCAGGTCCAGCACCGGCAGCGACACCGGCAGCGACACCGGGAGCGACAGTGGGAGCGGTGCCTGGGACCGCCCCGGCGCCCATTGGCTCGGCGGCTCCATATGGGGCTCGGCGAGGCCCCATAAAGGCGCCGGTCCGCTCACCCATCCCTCCATCCATCCATCCCTCCCTCCACCCCTGCCCGGCCATGCCCCCGCCGCCGCCCGCCCTGCCCTGGCTGCTGGCCGCATGCTGCCTCTGCGCCCTGCCGCGGGGCTCAGGTACGTCCCGGGAACGGGGGAACGCGGGAGAACCTGGACAGGATCGGCTCCTCTCGAGGAGCCACGTCCTGGCTGGGCTCCGCGCATCCCAACAGGGCCGTGTCCCTCCCGCAGGCTTCCCGCAGCCTTTCTCTCGCCACCGGGACGCTGTGGAGCTGCCCCCGAACCAGGTACGTCTGGCACTGGCGTCCGACAGCGATGCGACGGGCTGAGGTAGGGAAGAGTCGGGGAAGGTGGGAAACGAGGCTCTGTGGCAGGGAAATGAGGTAGGAAATCGGCAACGGACTGGCAATACCGTATTAAATACCTTATTGAATACCCTGGGGGTTGGTAAAGAGAGGAGGGAGGCTGGCGTCCTGGTGGAACAGGTGTGGAGTGCAGAATAGGACACCTGGGTCAGCCAAAGACGGACAGGCTAATAACAAACCAGCCTCGACTTCCTGAGCAAAAAGGTCCGAAGGTATGATGCACACACTGTTAATGCCTGTTCTTTACTTTTTAAAGCAACTGGCACTGTGTTTCAGTCAGTGGATGGAAATGTCCGATCAACCCCAGGTAACTTGACTCCTGTGATGTGTTTGGTCTGCTGAGACTCTCTCTTCCAGACATACTAATTGTCCTGTATAACCTGGAGCATCGATGTCTGCGGGTGGCAGAGCCTCCACCAGAGAGCCAGCAGCTCTGGAGAGCAGGGCAAGTTTGTTGGTGTGTGTGCTCTCCTCCTTGTCAAGCTAATGCAGACCTAAAGAAAAGCACTTTTTTTTCCCCCCCATTCTTGCCATGCCAATATTATGCCAATAATAGCTAACACCGAAACAAGAAGTGCCAGGCAGTTCTGCAGGATTTAAAGGTCCTGTTTGGTCCTGGCTCGGTGCTTTGTGGGTGGATGGGTTTTTTCTGGGGTGCTCAGAGGAGAGGGGGAGCAAGGGGAAGTTTTCACAGATTATTTCTGCTGGCCCAAGGCTTACAAACACTTCAAAGTGGAACTGCATTTAATATTGAGCCCAAGGTTCATTTTCAAAGCAGGGAAAAAATATTTGCAGGATCGGGAAGTATTTTAAAACATTGAACATTTTGTGCTGATTTTTTTCATTCTGAAATGTTATGGTTTTGTGAACCAAAACTTGTAGAAAACCATTCCCAGAGCCTGTTTCTCAGGTGTCTTACACCTCACTTCCTTTGAAGCTGTAGTTCTCATCTAATGTGATTGCATGCATAAGCAAATCCCTAATCCCTGTCCAGTGACAATGAGTATGGGACAGTGTATTTCAGTGTATGATTAAAGACTATAGTACTGATTGACCAAAAGTCTTGTTAAAAAAGAGCATAGATTAAACATGTCAAAAATGAATGATACCCCTAGAACTATTAGCATAGAAAATGCATTTTAAATATGAGGCTGATTTTGATCTCTTCATAGCACCAGACTGTATTGACAACAGTTGTATTGTGTGTATTCTCCTCAAATAAAAGAGTAATTTTTCAGCTCATAATAGCATCAGTAAGTTTTCCCATGCTCTGAGTGTTTTTGATGAACTGTGTTCAATCTAAATTGATCTGGGATCAGAATCAAGCCTGTTTTTAATCAAACCACGTACACCATGCTCTCGCAGTAAATGTATTGAAGTGTTGGGTTTTTTTCAGATCTCCAGCACTGTTTTGGATCTTTGTTATTCCATATTCAACAACATGCATAAAAATGAGGTAAGATGTAATTGCTTGCTTTGTTCCAAAGCACCCCCTACTTAAACTTAGAAAGCAGCCACTCTATGACGAACTTTCTGATATTTCTCTCCAAAGAATAATGTATAATCTAATACTGTAATGTTTAAGAGATGTAGGAGGGTATATAAAAGATTTTCTTTTTGTTAGTAGTTTGCATGTAATTCTCAGTTACTTTAAATTATTTATATGAAACTGCTGTTTTTTCACCAATTCAGAGCTGAAGAACCAAAACATTCACTTACAGTTAGTGTCAGTATCTTAACCTGACCCTCAGTTTTGAATAACACAGGGTTAAATACACTAAAAATATACATAACATTGGATCAATAGCAAACCTTAGATTATGCTGAATACAGGGTGTATGAGTTGCTTTACAGATTTTAATACTCTATTTGTGATTGGGGTTTTTTTGTGTTTCTGTTTCAGAGTAAGGAGATTAAGTTGAGGAGTTATTGAGTATAGCTCTTTTTTGCTGGTGCAGTCATATAAGGACCCACCTCAGTATCACTTTTTTATTAGCACCATTTCATTAAGAATGGTTTCCATAAAATTCACTCAGCCCCTGGGTATATGCTAAAAAGGCCAATTTACTTGTTGAGGCTGTCCTCTGCTGTTTCAAAACAGGAGTAGATCCTTCAAAACAACAATAGAAAGTATTTTGAAATGCATTTCAGTATCTCTTCTTGCCAGTGTCTTTAGCTTATTATAATTCCAAGCATGCTTTCGTGAAGCAGTCACTAAAGACTACAATACTGAAGCTGATTGTATAAAAAATGATAGCATTTTAGTCATAAAGTCTAATAAATGTTTCTGAGTTCACTATTGACTCTTATGCTTCCACAGCTTAGCCAATGAGGGAATGTACAGAATCATCTGGTAGCTTTGAACAGAGTCTTATTGCTAGTTACTATTTTAATTACTAACTTTTCAAAAAATTATGTGTTCTCAAGATTGGAAGCTGAATCTCACTCAGTATCCTTTCAAAAAATATGAGCTACACACCTGCAATATGATTTCTAGGTGTGGTCTGAGTAAAGCAGCAGATAAAATAAATATGTGAAATATGGATAAAGAACTATGTGAAGTTTTACCCAGCTGATCAAACCTCATATTACATTAAGTCCTACTTTCTTAGCCCACAAGGGATCTTCAGAAGACACTACAAACATGAGTCTGTATGTAGTGAACCCAATGAAACAGCCATGAAATCCTACTAATGTCAGCTGAATTTAACTTCCTACATTATTCTATATTTCTGTGAATAAAAAAAAACGTTATTCAGTCAGAGTTACAGATCCTATAGAGAAGGTAGATGGTGTCTTAAGAGAAGGAATGAGGCCTCAGCACTGTGAAAGGCAAAGTCCATGGTAATTTGGTTTGGAATGGGACTTGAACCCCACCTGGGGAATTTAAAATGTTTTCTGAGAACGAAGAATATTTAACATCATTGTCCAATCCCTTCACTGTGTATTTGAGATTTCCAGCCCAAAGATATTTGAAAGCTCAGTTTTTACCATATTTCTTCCACATAGTAATCTCTCACCTGTTATAAATTAGGGTAGTTGAAACTGCAGGCTGAGTCATGAGCCGGTCTCTATCTTTGCTTGGCGTGTAATAATCAAATCAGAACCAAGGTTGCACTCATATTGTCTCCCTGTAGTAGTCTCCTCCTTTGCATCCTTTAAAGCACCTTGATTGGGCAAGCATTTTTTTCTTCCCTGGTATTTCATAGCCCTATAAGTTGATGTCAATAGCTCTATTAAATTGTTGTCTTGCAGCTTGAACCAAAGAAATCCTCTTCTCATGCCCTGAACCATGATTCCCTGTTTCTTGCTTGTGTATTTTGTCTTTTAAAACTCCTTCTCTGCAGTTTCCCACCCACACGCTTTCCTGCGCTCTCACCTGTCACATTCTTGCCCATGACACGTGTTTGTTTCCCAAGCCCACTGCAGGTAACCAAACCCATTCACTGATGGGTGACTGATGGCACACAGCCATCCCATTCCTGGCTGGCTGGGAGCATACAGCCTGGCTGCTGTGTCATGGGCAGGAGGGTTCCAAACCAGGCTGCAAGTTTAGGACTGCATCTTATGGTGAACTTTGCTCACATAAAGTCATACTTCTATTCCTTGAAGTAAGACTGAGTAGAAAAATGAGCAATTTTCTGAAGAATAAAGAGTGCAGGGGAAGGCTTAAACCCAGCAATCTTTCCTGGGTTAAAACCAACGGCAGTCTGAAAGGTGAAAAGCAGCCCCATTTTAACAAGATAAGAGCTATCAGTACAATTCAAACCTGAGGAGTGGAGCTGCAGGCTGAGCTCTGCCTCACCCCCCAGAGCACAGCAGCACTTTGCTGTACAGCAGGGGAAGCCTGTTGAATGATGGAAAGAACGGAGTAACTTCCAGGCAAGGCTTCACATCAGTCTTTTAAAAGATCCATTTGCTGCTGTTCTTACATCTGTCTGTGATAAGTGTAAGGTTATCTCTCTTCTCACATGGAGTGTTCCAAGCTCATCAGTAACAGAGGGTCACTGTAACAAACCAAAACGTTGATTAACCTACAGTGTCCACTTGCAGGAATCACAGATTGCTTCTGCAAACCTTGCAAAGAAGGTATGTAAATATGAAGACAAGCAGTGGCAGTAGCAGTGGATAGGGAAGTATGTCCCTTTCCTTGTTTCTTTTCAAGTCAGCCTGGGTTTTTCCAGTGGTTGGGAAGTGATCTGTGCTGACCCTGCCCATACCCTATGTTTAAAGCTTTCTTTTATATTTCTTCTAAACCCTGTGAATCTTTAATTATGTTAATCTAGTTTATTTACATAGACACCATGTCCTTCAGGCATTAATTTTTAATCAGCATTCCAGATGATGGGCACTGGGGACTATCAACATCTTGTTTGCATGCTGCTGGAAAAGGCCCCAAATTACCAATATTCTGAGAGAATAGTAAAATTTGGCAACAGATCTATGGAATTGAGTTTAAAGTATTTTTTCATTGTTTGTGTTTGATTTTATAGGACAGACATGGAACTCTGGGACGGCCTTTCTTCCTTTTCAGGGTATCTGAATCTCTTTGTTTTAAAATTGTATATCTCAGACATTGTTATATGTTCACAGATGAGCAGCTGTTTCACACATTCTAGCTGAAGTTGTTTTGAATAGAGGCCAAATATCCCTATGCTTGAAAGCTTAGGGAGCCATTTACTCAAAAACTCTGGTTTGACTAAAAGATGACAAGATAATGAGATCTGGGGTACTGGTAGATTAAACACTTCTTTTTGTTTGAAGACATGCCTCTGCAAATGTTTTATCTTGAGCCAAATCATCCACGTGGCTTGTATCTGTGAGACTGTCAAGGTGCACTGATGTTAAATAAATTAGATCAAACATGTGCCTGAGCTGAGTGCCCACCTGGTCTGAAAGTCTGCCCAGGAAGCAAAGTCACACTGCATAATGGGGAAAAGCCAAAGCAAAATTATCATATCTCTCACATTTTTCACCCATTGGCTTGCTGAGCTATGACATGGTCTGATGCCCAGTGTGCTGGTTTGGATACACTCTGATTAACACCAAACTAATTTTTAGGAATATCTTCAACAAATTTAAAAAAATTTAAAATACTGTAAAGTAGGTCACATCAGGTAACCAGAGTACCAATTCAGCTGTCATTTATGTTTAATTTCAAGTTATTTGTTGTTTCAAGTGTGTTCATCTAGGTTCTTTCAGTGCTGGTATTTACATGCTCTTTCTTAGGCATGTGCCTTTACTACCCCTATGAATTTAAACCCAAATCCTGAATGAGAATAATTAAAGCCAGAATGTTTAGCTTTTTGGGCAGAGGCTGAATGAAAATTTATCATATCCGAAAGCATAACCCATCCTGCATGGATCCCCCTGGTATTTGACATGTTGTTTTAAAGAAAATCTCACTGCAGTTTTATATAAGTACCCTATCTGCATGATGGGGAGGTATTTTGGTGTGCTTATAAGTCTATAATCCACTGCTTCTTTACAATCTAATTATTATGTTTTACAGCCTCGAAATGGAAGAACTATTGAAGGCAGTGGTAAGTAGGCAACCAAAAGTGTCAAGAATTTCTTCTGCCGTTTCACCAATGACCCTCATGAGAGAAGAAGGTACTGAGAAGCATTACAAACCTAGTACAAACCTAGATACACATATTTCATATGGCCACTAAGAGCTGTCTTGACAGAAACGTAGGGTTTTTTCATGCTCAGAGACTTAGAGGGCACCCCCTTGACAGAGGGATGGTTTTCTTTGTCATGCTTCCATACTCTAAAATAAGGTCCACATGGTTAAAACATGGTACAAAGAAAACTGTGTGAGAAGAAAGTATTCATGTTTGAGTAAAAATAACAGATTTGGGTGCTTTTCTAGACCTTTAAATATCAAAATCTTCTCGTTTTAGAATCCGAAGCTATTTAATTCCTAACTTTGAAAAGAACCAGATGTACAGAACTGAGTAGTAAGTCATATTCAGACCAACATCTCAACATAAAATCTGATACTGTGCTAATTTGTTTCAGAATATCGTGGAATGTGAAGTTCATGGATTCATTTACCAGCTCGATGACTTGGTTTACATAAAGGAAAGAGACTTCCCATTGTACTGGTTGTCTATTTTGTGACTCAGTTGTCTGGAATTTACTGTTCCATGTAATAAATTTGCAATCAGTAATTCTTTTTGTTGTCCTTTTTTTATTGAAACCCCTGCTAGGCTTCCTTGGGCTATAGTCTAGCATTGCCTGCTGCCAGCTGTAATCAAAGAAAATCCATTATCTCAATATTAACAATTTTCAAATGCAGCAGTGACTTTTATAACATCTTCTTTAATAGGGTCATAAATGATAAGCTTGTCCTTTTGACTAGATAATACATTTCTCCATTATTTCAGAATAGGCATCCTGAACAACACTATACTAAAATTCTCATAGACATTTTAATGATTTATTTTGAGTAACTAAGTGCTCAAGTGTGATAATTGATAGATCCAAAGCACTTTGAAAGAAGAGGAACAAGTACTGCAGCTACATACAGATGTTATTTGATCAGATGATGTATTTTTTTCAGCCTTGCCTTACTGACTATCATAAAGCCCAAATGAGGCACTTTTGAGAAATATTCTGAACATCTGCCCTTTTTTTCTGAAATCATGCATTTGCAAATATAGTGCAGCTGATTGTGCTTGCACTGTATGGAGTGTTTTGGTACATGGAGACATTTATGGGCACAAAACTTTAAGTATTAAAGTTCTTCTTCTTTAGAAGAAGAGAGAAGAAGAAGACTTCTTTAGGAAGAAAAGAGCATAGTAAAATTGAGGGGCTGGGGATACAAATGAGGCTGCAACTCCTGAACATAGCATTGATTTCCTCAAGCTCTTTGTTATCCCTCCTTCTCTTTGGCTACTATGGTATAGTACTGTTCCAGTAATGCTGGCACAGCTGCATGTGAACCAGATTTGGAGACACCTTTGTCTTTAAAAACAAACCCTGAGATACCTAAGTTTTGTCATTTTGTGGGGTTTCATCTGGATAAGCTCCCAGTTTGGGCTGTGTTAACAGAAGTTTGGCTGGCAGTTTAAAGGGAAGGGATGAGTTGTTGGGGAATTGTTGACTGCACCTAAGGCAGAATATTCAGTTTGAAGGCTCAGAATGCAGGAAGGCCATGGAAAAAGTGGAGTGAGGGCCTCCAAGGTGGTGAGAACTGTATCACTTGCCTCTGAGGAGATGCAAGGGCAACTGGGCTGGCTCAGCCTGGAGGAGGGATGCCTTCAGGGGAACCCAATAGACCCTCCAGTGCATAGAAGTGTCATCAAGGAGACAGCTGTTGTTCAGTGTATTGTCAAATCCTGTAGGAAATTATTAGCACTTGGAAAAACTACCAAAGGGATGCTGGCTCCTCTGGCTTCTCAGATATCTGGAACCAGTTAGGATGGTCTTCTGGAAGGAACAACTACGCCAAATACAAGTGGTAGGGATGCACTCTGGCAATGCAAATAAATAAGAGATAATGATTACAAAAGCACTGCAATGGCAATTCTGGGTTGCTTCATCTGAGACCAAAGCTGAAAAGTATCAGATTTTGCTCAGTTCTATATAAGTATTTGTACTGGTACTGGCTGGGATAGAGTTAATCGTCTGCATAGCAGCTTTTATGGTGCTGTGTTTTAGATTTGTGACCAAAACCATGTTGATAACACAGGGATATTTTAGCTATTGCTGAGCAGGGCTTGCACAATCTCATTCCTGTTTTCCACCCTACCAGTGAAGCAGCAGGGGGTGCACAAGGTGTTGGGAGGTGACAGAGCTGGGATAGCTGCCACAATTGCTGAAGGGACATCTCCCACTGTATGCTGTCACGCTCTGTCATAAAAGCTGGGGAGGAGAAAGGGACACACGCCTTCAGAGTGATGGTGTTGGTCTTCCCAAGTCACAGTTATGGATGGAGCCTGGCTTTCCTGGAGATAGCTGGACACCTGCCTGCTGATGTAAAGCTCTGAATTAATTCCTTGTTCTGCTTTGGTTCTCTTAGGACCTATTAAACCATCTTTATCTCAGCCCACAGCTTTGCTCACTTTTACCCGTTCAACTCTCTCCCCATCCTGGTGGGGAAAGTAAACAAGGTGCCTGAGGTGAAACTGGTGAAACTGAAGCAGCACTGTACCACGGCCAACTCACGCTGTGCTCCTGCAGTCAGCAAAAGCTTCCTTCACCCACAATAGGTTTCAAGAATAACATCTGTTTGAGCCTTGAATCTTAAGGTTGATAAATACGTGGTAATTTGCAGGTGAGAACCTATCTTAGGTTCCTCAGTCTGTAGTAACTGTGGCTCCTCTGTAAGAAGCACAGAAGAGCTCTTGTTCACTGCTCAGTGGAAATCTTTGCTCCCTGGAGCAATTCAAATGTCACCTGCAAAACAGGAGAAATTAATAATATAGAAATGCAAAGGTCATCTCTGGCCTGAGACTCTTTCTGAATATCCCACTGCAAAACTCACAGCAGAAATTCAGGAGTGCAGACACAGGTGACAACAATTAGAAGCACAGACATATTTCTGCAGGAAAAAGAGGTGAAAGCTCAGTTCTCACTGTCAGGCAGAGAAGAGACAAATCTAGATATTCAAAGTACTGAGTGTGTTTAGAAGAGTAAATTGGGAAATCCATCCATCTCTTGTCATAAAAGGCAGCAAGGAGGGACACTCAATTACACTCAGAAGCAACATGTTTCAGCTGCAAAGGGGAATTTTTTTGTAGCACTTAGCTCCTGAAACCAGTTGCCACAGCTTAGAGCATGTGGTTAAGAACAGCTCGGTGGACTCTTGGAAAGGCAGGAATATTCAGGAGTGCACATCTTCGTGCCACCTAACTTGGCTCAAAAATCACTTCGGGCTGGCCTAGGACCTTAAAAGCCTGGCCTGCAGGAGCTGGGCTCAGCCAGGCAGTGCTCAGCAGAGCACACAGCAAGGGACCTGGAAATGCACTCGGCTGTGGGGGAGCAAGTGCTGCCCAGCCTCACCACGTCCTGCTCACCAGAGTCAGAGCACAAAGCACCAGAGGAAAACCTTCTCGGTGGTTTAGTTCCCTCTCTCTGCTCCCTTCGTGATCCTGTGCCTTGGACAGCCTCACTCCCTGCTCAGCTCCCACAGGGAAGAGCTCACTTAGTAAATCTAGAGGTGACTGCAAGCTGTGAGGGATGGCAGCGCTGCAGGACAGAGTCAGCATTCAGAATGACCCTGGCAAAGATACATATGGAAAAAGACATGTACAGCTCACTGAGGATGAAAGGAAGTGATTGCACATAGTGAAGAATAATCAGTTGCAGCTTTGCGGCAAAGGGGATGGGTAACTGTAGACAGTCAAATATAATGTTGAAGACAACACAAAATACAATGTGAAATTAATAAGAAACTGTAGAGATTGTTACATGGCAGGGGTTGCATTGCTGAATGTAGGTAAGGGTTCATGTACAGAGTAATACATGAGAAGAAAGAGGGGAACAACCAGCAAAGAGGAAAGGCAGAGGTCAAGGAAAGTTCAAACTCTGCATGAAGTGGGGTTGATTTGCAAGAAGGAAAGTGTGAGGTGAGGAATGATAAAATGCCTAATTTTAAACTCACCCTTCCTGTCAGCATTCATCAATGCCTGTGTTTACTTATTTGCTGGGATTTTAGAGTTGAGCAGTGATCCCAGGATGTCTACTAGTTGCTTATAGGGCAATCAGTCTTAAAACTTACTTACCTGCTCCAGACAACTCCCACATTGTAATTGCCATTCCTCCACCTTATTAAACAGGGTAGAAACATATCTCTGACTGAGCTGGACTGAATAAACTGTCTTTATTGCTCTGATAGATTTCTGCACTGAACAACAAGAAGGAGCTACTAAGTCTCCTTCAGTCATTTCTGGATCGACTTTTTCCAGTGTACAAAACCAAAAATGTGACTGATCTTATAGCAGGTTATGATTCACCACCTAAAGTTTTGACATTTCTCTGGTGCAAAGAACCTTGTACACCAAACAACATCTCTCTATTAGCCTTCAACCTGCTGAAAGATCAGTAGAGGAAGTCTGAATGAGAACATAAGGAAAACTTAAAAGAAAAGTATTCTGGATATATTTCTACAAAGCTTCTTCACCCAGGGATCACTACACAGACATTCAGATAGTACCTGCAGGATCATGGCACTGAAAGATGCCTACACATAAATACAGACTTCTGGAGTACAGCTGCCTAAACATCCAACAGAAAAGTACCTAAACAGGGACTAGAACTTCCAGCAGATAATGCTAAAATGTAGAACATGCATGAACTGACCTCAGAGCACTCAGAGGCAATCATGCGTGATCCATCTGAAAAGAAGCAAATGTCAGGAGCCTCATTCAGCATAGCAGCAAGGTCATATTTCCTCTCATGACCCTGGTGTGAACTGATGTGCCACAGCCACCTATCCTGCTGGGCAGCAGGGCCTCTCCAGGAGGAGCACCAGAGACTCTGCTACATGAAAACCACCAAAAGTAGCCTTTGATTATAAGTAGTCTTATATGACATCATTTCCTTCATTTTCACAGCTCTGTATAATCTGCATAATTCCACAGACTATGGATAATCTCAGATTATAACACAAATTCATTACTCTTTCAAAAGAGCAGCATTTGACTTCCAAGAGGACAACGGGGTTTGGGAATTGCAATATTGGGACCGGTCAGCAGAGGGCAAGGCCAGCATCAAGTTTGGGATGTTCAAAGCAGAGGCACTCTGGGCCCTACCCCTCTCCGCCATGCACTGGGTTTGACCAGCTTGGGTAGTGAATGGGTTCAGATCTTGTGCATCCCTTGTGCTCACCAAGACTCTCTGAGGCCATAATTCGGGATGTTTCATCTCCTTACAGAGAAAGTGAAGGTGACAGAAGATATCAAGCTTATGAACACACAAATCTCAGTGCAGAGTGAACTACAAGCACCCTGCACAACCAAGACATCTGTCAACAGCATTCAGTCTTCTAGATAGGTAAAAGCAGAAGAGCTTTTCCAGGCATCATTTCACCCCCATGCTTCCATCTGCTCACCACTTCATTGAATTGTGGAGCACCATGTACACACATTCTCTAATGGGTGTTATTGAAGACATCTATTTTCCTTGACACCCTGGAGCCATGGCATAACTGAGTTAGGAAGTAACACCACATCCATATAAATGTGTTTTGCTGCATCAGTAACAAGAGAAATGCCAGAGGAGCTGTGTTTTGAATGGGTTTTTTGCTTTGATTTGTAACCATGTCACAGACCAGCCTCAGCTACAGGTGACTGAGCTAAGTTTAACCTATAGAATGAGACATGAGAACTAGTCATGTGCAAAAGTACCATGCAATTAATGTCTTGTTTCATCAAAGTAAATGAGCACTTTGTTGATCAAGAGAACAAGCAAAATTATTGCTATTGTGTTTGAGGTTTGAAGAGGCTCTCCTATACTATATCACATGAAAGAAAGTTTTTATCACAATTTCATTAGAATGACCTAGGGGTATGATTTTCATACTTACCAAGCAATTTATTGAACAGAGGCCTACTTGTGGATATGAAGCTAAGTACCTTCACTACTAAGATAACACCTTTCTATCTTCCCCCTTTGTGAAAAAAGGGCATGGTTACTTAGCCTCAATATTTTGCTATGATACTCTGTGCACTTCCGTTCAAAATCATCCAGAGTGCCTATTAATCAATCTGGATACAATCCCAACTTTCCAAGGAAGCCAAGTGTTTATTGTGTATGTGTGTCTGAACTTGTTCCCAATGCCTATGTTTAGAACAAATAAAGACATAGATGACCATAACAAAGAAGTAATATTTGTTGAGAGTTTACCTTATAATCAAATAAGATACTTTATCATTGAAGAAAACAAGTTTTCTGATTACATTAATGCATTATTATTTATCAGTGTAATTAGTACTAGTCCAGAAAATGACAAAGTAGTCCTCAGCATGTTTTGCAAAACCAGGTGCCAAAACTGAGTTCTGCATTTTTCCCTCTCAGAATGGCAACACCTGTAAGAAAAAAAAACCACAACAAACCAACTTTCCTCATTGTTCTAGCCCCAGGTTTCTGAGGATCTATAATTTCACTGTTGATGAGTTGTAAGGCAGCTGTGAAGAGCCATAACTGTGTTTATTTCCTCTTCAGCAGCAGAACATTTGATCTGTTGGTGGCCCCTGCCAGGGCTGGTTCAAAGCTTAATGAGCTGCATTAACTTTTAACAAGTGTTGTGGAAGAAAGAATATGTCTAAAAAATATTAGTGCTGTTGTGTAAGTAACAGGGCAGCAGGTGTAAACACAGAGCCAGAACAGCCAGAAAGTATCCTGACATTCTTCTTGCTTGACAAGCTTTATAGTGTAAACAAAAGAGTATCACCCAGTTCTTCCTGCCAAAAAAGGAATTACTCTTTGCTTTGCTCTATTGTGAAATGCTACCTTATTACATCGACCTGATGA